>JASFDD010000329.1:0-22583 GCA_036937055.1 Nidula microcarpa | reverse complement strand
CTACAATCTGTTGATTGATTGGATACTGGGCAGTATCACTTTCTGTTCCCCTTTGCACTCGGGCCTCGGCCCAACGATGTCTCCCACAGCCAGGCCAGCTTCGCTGCTGGCCAAGCCACCTCCTGTGCCGGTCCCCATGGCATCGAGCTCTGCTCCTCAAATCTCTCTCATAGGTGCCGCTGCCTTTGTGCATGCCACCCAATTAGAGGGATCACTGAGTTTTCAGCTCAACCTTACACCCTCGACTACGGCTGACCTCAAAGCCGTTTCAGCCAGTCCAATGGCCGCTTCAGTCAAGCCTAGTCCTGACCTTAGTCCGATACCGGATGATTATAGAGAGTTTGCCAACGTTTTCAGCAAGGCAAAAGCCAACACCTTAGCCCCTCACCATCCCTACAACCTTAAGATTTCTATTGAGGAAGGATCCAGCCCTCCTCTTGGCCCCATCTATTCACTCTCCCAGTCTGAGCTTACCTCCCTTTGTGAGTTCATCGATGAGCACCTATCTATAGGGTTCATTCGGCCGTCTCGCTCCCCTCACGGCACTCCTGTCCTTTTTGTCTGCAAGAAGGATGGCTTGCTACGGCTGTGTGTCAACTTCTGTGGTCTTAACAAAATCACAAGAAAGGACAGATATCCACTACCATTGATATCTGACCTCTTGGATACTCCTTGCAAAGCTCGAGTATATACCAAGATTGATCTATGCCATGCCTATCACCTTGTCCGCATTGCTGACGGCAATGAATGGAAAACGGCTTTCTGTATGTGCTATGGATCCTTTGAATGGCTAGTAATGCTGTTTGGCCTCTCCAATGCGCTGGCTGCTTTCCAACGCTTCATGAACAATGTCTTTGCTGACCTCCTAGATGTTTCTGTTATAGTCTATCTTGATGACATCCTCATTTACTCAAATGACATGATTCAGCATAAGCAACATGTCAAAGAGGTGCTTCAGCGCCTTTGAAAGCACGGCCTCTACGGCCGCACTGACAAATGCGAATTTCATGTTGACACTGTCAAGTCAAATTGCCCCAGTAATCTGAATTGTTTTGATAGCACCATGATCTGTATTTTCAACAGCCCTTTCCTGGGCATGTGTAGCTGTGTCTCCTTCAGCAACTTGAATGTCTTACTCTGCAATGACAGAGGCATTGTCCTGATTTGCGAATAAAATTTGGCCTTCAATACTGTTCTTTTTCCACCATTGAAAAAGAGAGGCATATCCTCCATGCACAGTATTCAAATCCTTGTGGCATCCACATCCTGTCCAAATCAAAGGTTTGAGAAGTCTTTTCTCTTTATCTGAGAGAAATTCAAATGCTTCTTTTCCTAATTCAGCAACAAGGCTCTCAGTCTTAATAGCCTTTTTCTCTGCTTTATTGGAAGCTGATAATTTATCCCATTTCACCTGTTCACCTGTATCTTTGATCATTTTTGTCACAAACTTGATTTCCAGGGTATAGCCTAGAAGTTCTGGGCAGATAGGATACATGGTAGGGCCAGGGAGATGTACCAGAGACTCCAGTTATATCTCTGAAAAATGTGTTCAAGTGCTACCAAAGAGAGAGGGTCAAGATGGGTGATGGCTTCAGCTTATGTGCTGTGCCTCCTTCATTCCTAATGCCCAATTTACAGATAGCAGTGATTGAGTTGTTTCAGGTATAGTGATGATCAATACTCAACTTCCTGACCAGAGATTTGGTCTGGAGGGATCTCTGGAGACCAAAGATCTTATTGAGCATGAAGTACCATGACAAGAGAGAAAATAACAAGCAGAGATGAGTGAGGATGAATTAGAGGTAGCTTATCCACTAGCTAGAAACTAGTAGGGACTTTGAACACAATAATTAACAAACTGAAGTACTATGATACATTTGAAGTATTTAAATACTAAAAAAAAAGTAACCAGAGTAAATATGCAGAGCACTATAATCATACCAGTGTAGAGGAGAAGTAAATGGGTTATGAGTGGTCAATTGCATCCAATTTCATTTTCTCTAATGCTTGTGCATCCTTTTTTTCCTTACCACAGTGGTCTGTATGCATCCCTGCAAGCTTTAGAAGGATATCAATCAAGCAAAGAAGGCCATTCTTTTTCCAAAGGGACTGCAATTATAGATATCAACATTTTGATTTCAAAATTCTTTCCAGTCATTGATAGACTCTTCACTTGAACCATTATGAGATGATTTGATGCCAAAGAAATGAGTAACTTGATGCTTAGTTGAGCTTCCAGAACCATACACCTCCACTTTGAAGTTCACATGTCTTGAATTTATAGTTCACACTTTGATGCTGTCATATCCACGATCTCTTCCGACACCTTCTGACATTCCGCATCATCTTCTGATCTACTTCCGACTATTTCCGCCCGTTTCCATTCTCGCTTATCTCCGAACTATTGTCCCGATCCTATGACTCGTATTTACACAATACCGTTACTATGAACACTTCCGCTCAGATACGTTTCCGCTTCCGCTTCCGCTACTTTTATTATATGTCAAGGACTCTTATTATTCCTCGTCTCCATAGTGTTGCTATATCCGCTTTCATTATTACAATTAGCGATACTAGTATTTAAGTAGTTCAGTTTTGTACCCTAGACTCCAATTCGAATATCGACTAAGATCCCACCTAGTCCTCCGACTAAGTTCTAAGTCTCTTCGCTTTCCGACCTCCGACTTCCTTCCGACTTCCCTTCTAGTTGACTTACGTCGACTAGTCCTATCTCGCTCTCGACACTAGACTTCGTCTCTAGTTGTCAAACCCCCAAGTCGTCTCCGACGACTTTCCGACCCCGCGGTACTTTCTTCCGACGTGTGGACCACGTTTAAGTTAGAACCCACGAGAACTGGAAGGGCGCAGCACATAAGCTGAAGCCAACGGTTCTTATCTGTAGCGTTACGGTCGGAACTCTTTCCGACGTTACTTCCGACATCTTCCGACGTGGCGCTATCGTAACCTACGTCCTCTAGTTCCTATTCACCTTTGGGAACGAGTCTTGACAGATGCCCTGTACCATCTGCTGAGAATGTCATGTCTTCAGCATGGCTGAGTTCATAACCAAGCTGAATTTATGCTGCAGCAAATCCTTCACATACTATGTGAGCAACACTTGTATGGGAAATTGAGCCAATAGTCTCCACCCAAGCAGATTTAAGAACTGCATGGATGATTTCATTGATATAAACCTGTAAACATCTTGCTTTGACCAACAAGTGGACAACTCTTCAAGTATCTTCTGCAAAGATACCTTTTGACATCAACTGATGAACAAATCTCTTCTGTATAGCTTTGTTGTAAGCAATTGAAGTTGCTTGCCTCTCTCAAGCTTGTGCATGATCATGAGCCTTCTTTAGACTTGCAAGTTCCTTATAAGTTGCCTTAAGTTTCTCATTACTCAGTTTAACTTTTTCTGTTGCATTGTCAAGTGAGTATGACCAGAGATGTAGACTCTCAGACAGCTCACTTTTCAATGAGGTGTTGATTTTCAACAAAGAATCAACAGCCTTTGTTGAGTACTTTGACCCATCAACAAGCTTTTTCTCAATAGATTTCAGCATCTCAATCTGTTCTGCAAGATGTTCTCACTTTTTTAAGCTTTGCTGTATGATCTGCTCCTGCATATGCAACTTATGATACATATTGCTCTGTTTATCATGTGCAGTCTGAAGGTGAAAGTTCACATTTAGAGCTGAGTTTGGCATATTTTTAGAAAGAGGTGCATGTTGACTAGACAGAAGATCATAGGCAGAGGTTTTATCTGCAAGTTTAGCTAGAAGGTCTGTGTTTTTCTCAGTAGCAAGTAGGCTTTCAAGTTCAGCAATTTGAGCAGCCTGAGATTGAGTTTCTCTCAGGATAACTCTATCACTAGCAAGGTTATTAGAAGCTGCTCTCTGAGCTTTGGTTGGTTGGGGCATGTAGAAATCCTTCTGACAAGATATGGGCTGTGGATATAAAGTTGGATTGGGATCTTGAATCAATCAATGATGAGGTATCTAAATGTAATTTTATACTGAAAGAATACTTACAATATCAAATCTGTCTCACAAAGTCTGCAGGAAATACAGAAGAAAATATGTGTTTTCACTAGCTGAGCCAGTATAGTGCTTTTCAGATCAACACAATATGAGAGAATAATCAGATTTGGTGATCAACATTGGTCAGATACCTTGTAATATCACTATATATGCAATAAGTGGCAAAATTGGTTCAAATATGATGAGATACAAGGCCTAAATGGTTTTGGTGTGCACAGATGGGATGATAGATGAAGGAGAACAAATAACAACTTGTATGTGCAGCTAATATGAACCTCATGAAAGCCTTAAGGCATGTGCATGTTGTGTGAGAACATTTCCCTGCTGCATTCCCAAGGTATTTTGGTGGGATACAACTCCATGCATTATAACTCTTTCAGAACTCATTTGTTCAACTAGCTTTAGTGAGACAAAATGTTTCAATATATGCTTTTGATGATTATAGGTGATTAATTTTGCAATTAATGGCCACTAATATTGAAAAAACCACAAAAATATGCATATTTTGAGCGTTTTCTGAAGAATGGATAGTCCTAAAATAAAATGAATCACCCTAAAGTGATTAGAATAGCTTTAAGACCATTTGGTCTCACCAAAGTTAATCTCAGAAAAATGTCTTGTTGAGGAGTTAGAAAGTACAGTGCTTTTTGCACTGTCTTTGGCACTGATTTAGCAGAGGATACACTACTGTGGGCACAACAAAAACATCTGGGAAATGTGCATCACACAAATTGATTCCTTGCAGTAAATAACCATGGTTTACTATGTTACATGAACTATATAACTGCTGTACAAAGAAGGGTAAGGATGTCTCAATAAATCAGCTGTGACCTGACTGTGACAGGCAGGTCATGCAGTGTCACAATAACGGAGAATTGGTCACCCCCACCACTACAGAATAGGAAAACTAGTATATCTCCAACCAATCCTGTGAAGAAATCAGCTGCAATTTTGCAAAACAGTGGAGACAAGATTGAAAGCTGTTAATATTGCAAATAGTATTTGTAATTATGTATAGTAAATGAGACAGTTATGCTACAATGGTGGTTGTAGGTGCTGGGGAATACAGCTATGTACAGTAGTAAAGGGAAGGGGATTAAAATTATAATGAGGATAATTAGGATAGTGTGCATACAATGGATCAAGATTATAAGGAATATTTGCACACAAAGGAGGGGGAGGTTGGTGGAGAGGCTGATTTTGACAAGATGTACCAAATGCATGGGATGGGCCTGCTGCTGGCTGTCTGTTGTAATATGATGCAACAGGCTGGACATTTTTCATGTCCAGACTGTGTCATCCACAATTGCTGCTGAAAAGTTCTGTAAAATGTGCATTGTCTTTCAATTTGGGATGTGCATCAAGGTGATCTTTAATTCTTTTCTTCAGGATTTCAACTGTCAATGTTTTCTGGTTTGGTCCCACCAGTCCCACCAAAGACAATGACAAAGCTTTAGCAAGCTTGATCAGGTCATCCTTGTTCTTGGTGGACACTGATTCTGTGAATGCATTGTTGGACCATGCACTCTCCCTTTGCTTAGCAGCCACAACAGCCACTTTCCTCAACTGAGCCTCTTCCTTCTTCCTCTGTGCCTCCTTCTTCACCACAGTCTGCTTTTCAAATTCTATTAGCCCCTCCCCACTTGTTATCCACCATGCTTCCAGAGAGACAGTGACTCATTTCTCCCTCTGTCCCCTTTCCATTCAACTTTGTCTGCAACTTGCCAATCTGGCATGCTACCATTGCACAGTAAGTATGCCACATCTTTATATGGCACAGCATGCACCATCTCTGGACCACTCACAATCAATCCTGATGCTTTCCTGGCTTCCTGCACATCTCTAGGTCCACTCAGGTTTACTCCTGTCCTGTTCCATTTTTGTACTTACTTCATTTCAGCCACACACTATACTTTTTGTAGTATATTTCTTTGTGTTAACATTTGATTTGTATTCCTTAGTCTTCATCATATGCTCCCTCTCTCTTAACCCACTTACTTCTCCATTGCACTAGTATGATTATAGTGCTCTGCATATTTATTCTGGTTATTTGGATTTTTAGTATTAAGTACTTTGAATGTATCATAGTACTTCAGTTTGTTAATTTAATGTCTCTCCACTTCCTACTCAGTGGTTAAGCTACCTCTAGGTCATCCTCATTCATCTCTACTTGATAACCTTTTGTCTTGTCATTGTATTTTGTGCTCAATAAGATCTCTGGTCTCCAGAGATCACTCCTGACCAAATCTCTGGTCAGGAAGTTGAGTATCAATTTCCACTATACCTGGAACATATCACTCACTATTAACTGTAAATTGGGTGTTAGGAATGAAGGAGGTGCAGCAAATAAGCTGAAGCCATTGCCCATCTTGACCCTCTCTCATTGGTAGTGCTCAAACGTGTTTTCTGCAGATATAACTGGAGTCTCTAGTACCTCTCCTGAGCCCTACCATGTCTTTTATCTGCCCAAAACCTCTGGGCTATATCCTGTAATTTACACTCCTCCACAGGTTTATGTGGAGTCCACATAGACTCCACTAACTCTCAATGGACTCCAGGTGGACTCCAGGTAAACCCTGTCTACACTCCACCTAGTGTATGTTCCCTCCACCTTAAGTGTATGTTCCCTCTGCCTAAAGTGCACATAAAGTGTAACTTAGTACAATAATTTAGATGTGGTAGGATATATGCAGACTTTAAGTGGAGTTTACAGACTTTAGATGGTGTCTTCATACACTTTGAATTCTTTATTTATTAGCATGGGAAATGTTGTAAAAATAGAATTTTAACTAAATCATAGCCCTCACATCACATAATTACTATATGTTATTCTAAAGATAGACCCTAGGCTTTAATTAATTAAAGTGACCTTATGATAGTGTGGGAATTTTGATTAATTTCTAGCTACTACTTAGATAAACCAATCTATTTTTAGAATAGCATACAGTAAGTATATGATATAACAATGGCCTTAAATCTAAGGCCAAAAATAGCCATCTCAAATGTATTATGACATCAATTAATATTATCTATTTTTATAACAAAAGAGTTGATATTTGGAAAATATTTTGCATTTTTCTTAATGAGAATATTGTTTGACAGCAAAATTTCACCACACACAATTTTAACTAAGCAGGAGCTATGATTTAGCTAAATTTCTATTTTTAGAAATACTTCCATCCTATTATGAAATTGCTCTGATTGATTGATGTCTGCAATCTATTTTTAGAATAACATAAAGCAGGTATATAATGTGACAATATCATCTACTCTATAGCTATGCTGAAAATAGCCATCTAAGTACAATATGATAAAAACTATTTTTATCACAAAAGAGTCAACATTTGGAAAATATTTGCATTTTTCCCAATAGAACATTTTTTTGACAGTATAATTTTATCACACACAGGTTTATCTAAGCAGGGGCTATAATTTAGTCAAATTCTATTTTAAAAAAAATTCCCACACTATTATAAGATCACTTTAATTTATTAATACCTATAATCTATTTTTAGAATAACATATGGTAAGCATATAATACAAAGGCTATGATTTAGTCAAAAATCTATTTATAGAAAATTTTTCATGCTAATAAATAAGTAATTCAATCACTTATCAAGTCACATCATATTCAAATATCAGCCATGTTAGGACTTCATCATATTATGTAATTTGATGTAATAATTCTTGATCAAATTCTAATTTTAAAAAATTCTAGAATGACAAATGAGGAATTATGTCACTTATCAAGTTAAAATGATCAGTCACAAGATTAGAATCTTAGAACATCTATTATTAGCTTTATTTGAATTGACAGATTACTTGCCTCCACTAGAAGTATACATGGAGTACACAAGGAGTCTCTCTGAGTGGATTATCTAGGAGTTTACCCCACTCCTTGTAATCATAGAGACTCCTCCTGGAGTCCACATGGAGTTTTACTTCTCACTACCAATCATATCTATTACCTCCTCCTAACCTCCATATATACTCCTCCTAGACTCCCATTAGACTCCACATGGACTCCACAGAAACATGTGGCTGAGTGTAAAGAGCTTGCTATATCCTGGAAATCAAGTTTGTGGCAAAGTATTTGATTCATCTAAAGCCTCCTGCAGGTGGGTGACTCTTACTTCCAAACACTGAATCTCTTGGATTGCAGCATCAACAATATACATTTTTGACCAGTGATTAGGGAATGGAAGGTTAGATTTTTAGGGAGCACAATGATAATATCTGAGGGTTGGAATGGGGAAATCAAGTTCATGTTCATTGTCTTCTTCAGACCTGTTCTCATCTGGCAGATTTCAGGACATAAACTCATAATCTTGTGGTATGTTCATTCCTTCAGTGCCCAGTCTGATACCCAGCTCATCATTGAGATCCATGTCATCACCCTCAGGCTCCTCCAACATTTCATGTTCCTGCAAATCCTTGCCTTGAGCTGGTGGCATCTTGCTATCATCTCCTGTCTTGCCATCTTGTGCCATCTTACCATCACCAATGTCATCCCCATCCCAGCCATCCCCATCCTCCTTGTCATCTTCTTCATCTGAGCTACTCTCCCACTTGCTCTCAGATGAATCAGGCATATCTGATCTGCCTGGTAATGTGGGAAAGGAGATGGTGAGATGGGCCCAGGTAGATGAATTATTACTGGGCTTGAAGTCAGCATCAGTAAAGACAGCTGGGTTAAATGAGCATATGCCACTGTTCTTGAAAGCCTTCTGAATGGTTTCAGGTATGAAGGCTTCCTTGCATGCTACTATATATTCTCTAATGATGTCCCATACAGGTATCTCCTCCTCTGTCTCATTGATAACCTCATCACACCACTTTGAGAATGCATTCCCCAGTGGTCTGAACATGCCCACATCAAAGGACTGCAGTCAATGTGTTGTATGAGGTAGGAGACAGAAGAGGTGGATGTTATTGGCAAGAGTGAATTGGTGGATTTCCTCTGTAAGGTGGGAGCTGTAGCTGTCAAAGATAAGGAGAATCAGTTTCCTACTTGTGTTCTGCACAGTAGCCTGAGGAATAAACAACTTCTTGAACCAGTGGGTGCCCAAGTGATCATTGGTTCACCTGTTTGGCATAGTTGATACACTGCCATGCCATGTAAGTATTGCTGTGAGAATCTTTATTTCACCAAACTCACCATATTTCTGGATCCACCTCAAGCCATTTGTGATGAAACTCTTTGCCTGGGAAGAAAAAACCAGGTTTGAGGTTGCTGCCATCAGCACAAACACATTCAATGATGGTCATAAATTCAAGGTTGCTGCTCTTAATCCAGTAAGTAGGCTGCCTTCCCCTTGGAATGAAGAATTTCTCAGCTGATAGCTTTCTCCCTCCACCCTGCTGACAGCCTTTCTCATCCATGTAATAGACATTCTCCCATGGTATTCCCAGCTCATCCAGGACCTTTTGAAACAGTTTGAAGTGATTCTAGACTGTGGTCTTATTGAATGTCTGAGCATGCTTGGGATCAAGGCCAGATGGCTTGCCAAGTTTAATTGAAGGATGGTGCAGGAGGAACTGTGCAATCCAGTTCTTCCCAGGTTTAATTCAACCTCCAGTGATCTGGGTGATTGTTGTTCATAAGAGTCATTTTGTGGTGAAAGCTACAGATGTGACAACAAGTAACAGCTGTAAGTGTTTTGCCACACAAGAGTAAACATGTAGATAGACTGTTTTCACAAATACAAGTTCACTGTCTTTCCAGCTACACAAGTGCATATCTTTTATACCTACAAGTGTAGCTAGGCATGTGATAATAAAGATATGAAGTAATTATGAATCAGAGAAAAGAACATTGCCTGAAGTTCATGTAAATAAGAGAAGATCAGCTAAGATGTAAATATAAGGAAGGAATGATGAAAGACAAGTAAAAGGATGAGTAATGAAGGTGGACATGTCAGCACTAACAGGAGACATGTAAGCTATGAGTAGAATACAAGACTAAGAAAATGGAGTTGGTATGGATAAAACAGGTAAGCATCCATGTGAAAAAGATTGGAGCATCAGGAAGATAACCAAATTGTTACACATTTGCTGAGGGGCTCTGCCTGGTCACTAAGCTCATTGATCCAGGCAAGGATGACACATTCCCAAACATGACTGAGCAGCTGCTGAGATTTGTGAACCTTCCAGGGCTCCTGAGTGAGTTCCTTATACTGTTGGTGCAATGTCCAATAGTTGACCTTGAAGTCTTTGCTGATCTGCAGAAGACTGGTCTGCTTGTCAACTGAAAACCCATCCTGAGTACAAGCAACATCAACACCATTGTCAAGGTGTTTCTTGTACCTAGGATCCTTTGGGGGCCTCTTGTTGCAGCATGGCATGCACCAACCATGGATGGTATAGAGTTGCCACAGACTTCAAGAAACTGTGTTCATTGACTGTAATTTTGAAAAATGTCGGAGTTTGAATTTTCCTTCACAAGATGCCCTGATTGTCACGCCTTGCAGTTGAAGTTGTTTTTTGCCCTCATTTCTTTGTTTCTGAACTAGAAAAAACATGGATCTGAATTTCACAGTATCATAGATGCATAATATGAAAAATCTCGAAAGTACACAATCAATCTGTTCCTTGAGATCTAAATTAGGCCTAAAAAACCACCCATTTGCACTCCCGAACTTCTATCTGCTCATTTTCTCTCATTTAAAAAAATTATTCGTATTTAACTTGCACTAATACAGTACTTTACAAAATTTGAAGAGGTTTGGTCAAGTGGTTAATTTTATAAAAGTGTTTTGCAACTCTACATGATTTTGCAACACTACCCATGTGATAGTATAACCTCCTCAATGGCAGAGTTTGGTTGCTTGTTGGTCGTAGAAGCAGAAGGAGCTGGAGATTCAGGTGGAGGAGTTATGCATGGAGAGCCTTCAGCAGCTTTCTGTGCAGCTTCTGCTTCAATAGCAGCAGCCTTGCATTGTGTTCTGTGATGGCAGCAGCGGCACAGTGGGAAGCAGTCAAAGGTTTGGCAGTGTTACTGCCGTTTGCATAATTCTGTGAACAACCTGATTTCTTTTTTGATATGTGACATGACCGCTCACATGATTATAAAGGGTTTAAAGGTTGGATGGGTAGAGATTGTCCTGCTGCTTCCTCGCTGCTGCACTCTCTCCGAACTATTTTGATTAACAACCACTCTCTATGACTTTTATCTCATTATGCATCCTCTCAATTCAAAGCTACCCAGCATGTGCTCTTGTCGTGTGTCCTGGAGCAAGAGAAGCAATGGAAAAGGTTTATTTCGTGTGGCTTCCATTTGCCTCTGTATTTCATCAAAATAAAGACAGGGTTTGCATCCAGAAGAGCAGAAATATACTTGATATCCTAATCTTCAAGTGTGTATGGCTACCAGTATGTTTGGTGAAGGGATTATTTACTTGGCCATATTCTCAGAAATTGTGGGCAACTTCGGACACAAGCCCAATTGAACAGTTGGCCTGTTCATATATTTGTTGGTAATTCAGGCCCTCTTCAAAGTGCCAGACTACCATCCATAGCTTCAAGTCATTAGATAGTGAAGGCATCATGAAGTTTAGTGCTTATCTGAAGCCATTAGGTGTATATCAGGACGTGAGAAAACATCCATTTATGGCATGGACGGATTCAATCAATTTTGATCAGGACTCTTCAATTTTGGCGGACTGGACGAAAGATGGGTCCGGCCGATGTATGGGTCGATGATAGTACTCGGATTCACGATGGAAGGGCCGGGCTTTGACACCCAAGGTTCTCGGGATGCCACAATAGTTGACATAGGGAGGAGTTTTGTATTTTGTGTTGATTTCTTACCGACACTGACAGCCAACTGCAAAACCCTAGGCACTTCCGAAAAACCCCCGTGGTGTGCCTGTGTTTGTACAAACAATCGCATTGGGTAGCGAGGAAGGTGATGCCTCGTGACGAAGTCCTCTTTTGGCAAACGTGTCAGGAAGTGTGGAGCGAGCTCTCCACTTGTAATGAAGAGAGTGCATTAGAGAGAGAGAACACTGTTAGTTCTCGTATAAACATGGACAAGTGGTAACGGTGAATACGATTGAATGGATGCGTGTTAAAATAACGTCCCAGCAAGGGACAAAATGTTATAAGGGTGTAAACGAGCGAAGATACAAAATATAGGCTACGTTGTTTATAAGTAAATAAATGAAACAAGACAGAGTACGAAATATAAAACAAATACATGAACGGGGACAGCCCAGGTGCGGTATATACTGCGCCGCTACTTATCTCTTTCCTATTCGTGTATCGCGGCTAGCTCGCAATTATCTCCAACAATGCGGCGTACAACGATGGAGGGCGCAGCTGAGCTTGGGGCAGGAAGGGTTCTAGTGTACACCACTCGTTGCGTCATTGTAGAGCTGATGTTGTTTGCGCACCAAACTGTGGCGTGTTCAGGCTCCCAAATGCGGTTGTTTGTATAAACACGGGCGCACCATGGGGATTTTTCGGAAGTGCCTAGGGTTTTGCAATTGGCTGGAAGGTTGAAAATTATTCGAAGTACCACACAGTTGATTTCAGCCACCCAATGCCGTCGGCCCTGAAGCCTGAGCCGTAGGCATTTGACGGCTTAGGCTCCCGACGGCCCGGCACGGCCGGCTTCAGGCTTTCAGCCCAAGCCGGTGCATCACTATGTGCGCCGGACGTGGTAGCAGCTGAGGGAGAGGTTAGTCAGCGAGATGTGCAGAGCCATGCGGGGTAAAGAGAGCACGCACGCGGCTAAGCTCGACAACCTGCTTCTAGAACACCTCAAATAGCTGCATGTTAAAATAATCGACACTGTCTCGACGAGATCAGAGACAGTTTGTCCTCAGAAGGATAAGGGGGGATTCCAAGAGGGCAAAACGGATGAGTACATACAACAATAGTACAAATATAGTTAACCATAGAAAAGCCACAAAAATGTAAACTAAAGGAAGTGAAATGTATGCATAAATGCGGTGACATCGCGAAACCCTCGCAAACTGCGATCCAATATTCCAACACTGCACGTCCTTGGGGACAGCGCGGAACTTGCGCATAGGTGACCCCTCTCATGAGGTGCTCCTGGGCGATATTGTGATTGCAGTTAACGACCTATTTTGGGATAGAGAGGAAGATGATGCGCTGGTACACAGCGAGATCGACGCCATCGAGCTGGGAGAGACGGGCGAAGTTGGTGCCAGTGTTCTGGATAGATAAGGTTTTCGGGAGCAGTCCCATTTAGGAAATAACCTGTAACCGTATTACACAGCAAAAGCAACGGAATGTCAGCGTAATGCGCTGTAAAGAACGCTTGCATGTAATTGCTCTTCCTACGCTCCATTTCTGGCTTCAAGACGTACTGTAATCATCAATTATGCCAAAGTTATTCAAATCGTGCATTTCGACATTGCAGCTTGGTTACATTTCTCTCGATCTCTAAATATCTCGCTTTGACACTATCCATAGCTAATATGGGGAAAATTTTGGAAAATATTGTTGTACAGTCAGCTATCTATCCATCACAAGAAATCAGCACATTTAATAAAATGAGTTTCTGAGGTAACAGACAAACGTCTTACAACTAGGTCTTTATTCATTCACAACGAAGACTTCTCTTGAGGTCCCATTTATTACGAAATGGCGATAAACGAGCTGTGTACCCAAAGCTTTCTTGCACAATTCGTTTCCGGCTACTAATAATTCAAGGGAAGGGTGGCGCGTTGCAGCGACAAGAGCTGAGAAGTCCGAGGAGCCAGAGACACCGTTGGTGACCAAACAAAAGAGCCCTGCTCCTACCCCAACAATCGTTCCTGCGATTGCAATACCGTACACCATCCACAGCACTCTAGGCTCGTACGACCATATGTTGTAATCCAGAAAGATAGTGGCGGGTACAACGACGAACCCGTGGTTAAGAGACATGAATCCAAGTGTCATGTTCGAAAATAGTTCCATGAAACCCTTGGACATGTCCTGCATGTTCATGGTGAAAGTCATATTCGTTTCATCGAGTTGAAATAGAGGTGTTGTAGCCATCTGAGTCTTGTTCACTACAAACCACAACGATGCTAATGACTGGTCCACATCATTTACGGGGTCTTGCATGAAAAATAGAATATCTCCGGCAAATGTCTGCGCAAATGCATGGGAAATAGATAGATAGTTGAATTTTGCAAAATCTGTGTTCGTCAGTGTAGGAGAGATCTGCTCCCAAAAATATGCGCCAAGTGTAATGGGTGAATTGAAGTTTTTCACCGTTGTAGTGCTCGTCTGTGAATTGTTGGAGTAAACCACAGACGCTTCGTATGTCGCATTATAAAATGTGCAATGAGTTCCAGCCGTCTCCCATGTCGCAATTTTTGCTTCTAACTCCGAACCCGTGTCTTCTCCTGTGCTATGTGGCCCTTCAGGACGATATACTGCATACATCGTATATGGACTGCTTTTTAATAACGAGGGCATCCTGGCTTGCATGGGGGCAAACTCATCCATTTGTAGGATGTCTATATCAAGGGTATGTGTTGAATTAAATAGTCCACTGTCAATCAGGTAATAGCTGTGGGAGATATTGGAAGAGATGTCGAGGGCGGTGTCTGAACTTCCCCCAGAGGAAATCTCAGACGCAATGATGGAAGAACAATTTACAGCCGGAGCAGTGTAGTAGGTGATGTAGCGACATCCATTTTTGCACGCCGATGGAGCGTTCCATGTGGGCGTTCTGGACATCATCAGGGCGGTCCGAACTACTGTCAACCAATTCTGGGACGGCGATGTGTAGTAATCACTAATAAAAGCTGCAGATCCAATATTCTGTACACTGTCTAGATTCACGTTTGGCACAGATATTGTCGTGTTCTGTTCTCCGGCCGATATAATGGAAAGCGCAGTGGGAGCCCTAACAGATATCAGAGGTGAAGCTGATAATGCCACGGTAATAGAGATCGCAGGAAACACCCGGTGCCAGATACCGGTCGTAGTGAAAATTTTCAGAGGCCCTGGTAGTGCAATGAGCGCGTCCAGCTGCTTGAGAGAAAATCTCGATCTTCGTATGTCATACCATATAACCTGGGAGAGGGAAGTGCTAAGTGAGAGGCAAAGCAACAACTTCACAACGTATGCTATCCCATTTCCAATAGTGCGTATCTGATCTTCAGACAGCCTGAGTTCATTTACATCTGCTCGACGTCCATTTAACTTGGATAACCAGAGGTGATGGCCAAATGCCACTAAGACGCCTAAAATCAGCCCCCCTATTATGAGGGCGGGAACAAACCAACCAATACGTTGTGTTGCAAGCGTATGGTTTGATATGGAAGGAAGCTCGAGCTCCTGTTTCAATTTGGGCAGGGATCTATATGGCGTATATTCGTGATCGATCACAGTATCGTTATTGGACACGATAGAAGTATCTCTACCATGAAGCTGTCCATGTGAAAGATTTTCGTATCTGCGAGGACCTGGCATAGATAGGATAGGATAGGATTTCGGAAGCGGCCCTCTGGAGATAATTAGAGCTACTATCGATCTTCTGGCACAAAATAGTGCTCAAAGCAGGTACGGCTCCAGAAATCTGAATGTGAATGGCCGAGCGAGAAGCCCACTTTAAATTCAACAAGTCAGAACGGATTATTGACTAGAAGATGTAAAAAATGCGAGCACTCACGCGAAGGTAATGCTGACGAAAAGTGTGATAGAACTTTGAAAAGTCTGACTGCATTTTTATGTGGATTTTGAGGGCTATGGCGATGGCATCGGGGAGGATGACCAGGCATCAGCAATATATATACATTGAAGATGGGAACATAGTCGTTTTGCTGGACTTATCCGATTGGAAGATGAACATCGATCTGCGATGTTCGTCTATCAAGATGAACATTGATCTGCGATGTTCATCTATCAAGATGAACATTGATCTGCGATGTTCTTCTATCAAGATGAACGGCAGTGGCGAAGGCAATGAAACGTATGATAAGACGTATAGTGCTTAACGCTCAAAACCGTGTTGGAATAATTACGAGCTTGCCGTGTGATCCGGATAGGAAAGGAGCAAGTGCGGGAGCGGTGCACTGCCCATCTTAATTGGTGTATTAGTTTCGTATATTCGTACTCAGTTTGTTTCATTTAATTACTTATAAACGAGGTAGTCTACTGTTGTATCATCGCTCGTTTATCACCCTTATAACATTTTGTCCCTCATCGGCAAAAAATACCGCAGCGTGAATGCCCATGGATGGCCACCCATGAACTCGTCTGGGCCACCTGGGCCACCAGCCTGGTGGCTCGCCATGTTTAACCATACATTGAACTGTACTAATGTTTGGCTAAACATGACGGTTTGCCAGGCTGTTGGCCCATACGAGACAACAGCACCATACATGGTCACCAGACCACACATGGCACGACGGGCCGGCGACCCATGCGTGGCGTAACAGGCCATATATTATTTCTCAGTCAGTTATATCTTCTCCGGAATTGTGAGCGTCGTACAAGGCTATGCAAGGAAGGCAAATGTATGTATTGCTAAGTAATGAAGTACATAGAAGCAATACAAATATGAAAGAAACAATACAAACAGCAAAGACGAGCGTAACAAATGGAAGCAGTGAGCGAAGCTTGAACCTAGTGAAAGCAACCGAGATTGAGGAGCATAGCGGGCAGTGCAGACGGTATCAGGAAACCAAAGAAGTGGCACCAAAGCACGAAGAAAGAGTAGCTTGTCAGAAAGAATTGAAGCATAAATGTAAGAATGATAACAAGTGCGTGAAAAAAAAGTGCTTACTTTTACGGAGCCCTGTGGTTCCGCGATGCACGATGTGAGTACACCGCAATTGACGAGCTGTCGTAAGTCGATGTGGAGTGTAACACGGAGAGAATCAGTCTTGAAACGAAGTGAGAGGACGAAGATGAGTGTTCACGGTCTCAATTCAAGAGGTTCTACTTCTATAACTACCTAAGTAACTGCTTATATACTGTACTACAGAGTTAATATAATACATAATAGGAATCTTGCGAGTGCATCGAGCACAGATTCTAAATTGAATTGCGTACCTGTTGTGAGCAATTCAGAAATATCAGGAATGTTTAAATAATTGAATAACATGCATAGATATTGTATTTCACTCGGGGATGTAGTTGAATGGGCGCTATCCCTGATAGCGCCGCTATGTAATCTAATTCCGAGTAGCATCGGGAGTCCGGCCCTTACACACGACCTCGACCTACTACTCGTCCGGAAGCCCGTTGCACAGATGGCGAATCGGGCTCATCCATTGGATTTTGGTCTTCATCTTGATCTCTTCCCTGCCGACATGGAGTTGAGGCATAAGCTGGTATTTGGCGGGAGCGAGGAATAGAGGTCTGGGTGAATTGTTGGTTATCATTGTCCTCATCTTCGTCATCATGGGAGTAGCGTCGGTTGTCGTTGGTATTGTTGCAAAGAGGCCTAGCGTCCGATCTTGATGGATGGCATGGAGAGGAGTGAATGTCTCGTTTATGGTCGTCGTTATCGATGGTGGTTGATCGAACG
Organism: Nidula microcarpa; assembly: GCA_036937055.1. NCBI lineage: Eukaryota > Fungi > Basidiomycota > Agaricomycetes > Agaricales > Nidulariaceae > Nidula > Nidula microcarpa. Next base: position 5,036 of record JASFDD010000329.1, on the reverse strand, counting down.
ACCACCGCAGCGCAGCGTGAAGTGGCAGTATCCGGGAACATGGCGCATTAGCAACTGGTTGAGAAGTGCTCCAGTATGTACCTGGTGTTGGGTCTGTTCAGACTCCAAAAGTCGACGATGGGCCTGGTGCTGGGAAAGGACTGTGTTGATAGCCTCGTCATCACCGCTATCTGGATTGACATGTTGACAGCGTTTGCGCTTCTTTAAGCTTCGGGATAGATCTGGTACTTGTCTGGCAGCAGAATGTAATGATGATGGATCGTGAATATGCTGGATGCTTACTTTTGCCACCTAGCCAAGTTCTCGGTCACCCACTGGTCACTGGGATCCGTTTCATACAAGTTGACAATATTGTTGTAGAAGGCTTCACTGTCGAAATTATCGTCGAAACGAGACCATTGCTGTGAAGAGCACAGTACAAATCAAGCCTAAAGCATTGAAACAAAATGAACTCGGCAGTGACAGAAGAAATAAGGATGAGTACCTGGATAGCTGCATATGCAATGTGACGCCCAGTCACCTCTGTCATGCCATGTATCTGTGCCTTGGATGCCTTAGCTGCCTTGCAACGTGTTAAAATTGCTGATGATGGGCCCGTGAATATGTGTTGCAAGACCTAGATGATAGACGTGTCAAGAGTTGTTCAGCTCACAACACAGGTACATACTGCCACCTAATTACATAATTAATGAGTAGATACAGCATGTTCGTTGCTTCGGAATTGATTGAGCCTTTTGTTCCCTGCACACCATCACCTGGTCAGCTCTTCTTCTCCCTGGTCTATTCTTGTCAAGACATTGGAAAAGAATGACATGATCAACTGATGACTTACATGGCCAAGAAAGAATCCTTCAGAGACCGTTATTGATGTTATTGGGGTCCCACTCAACAATTTCATCATACATCAAGAGCGGCCATTCAGACACTCAAATTTTTAGAGTGCTGTCATTGACCTGTTCCATAAATGCTCTGAAAAGAGTGTGCAGTCAACTACAAAGAACAAAGGGAAAGAAACAACTTACAATTGGTCCCTATAAAATTCAGCCAGTCTGCTCATAGGGCACAGCAGGCATGCTTTGGCTTCGTGATTGAACCCTCAAAAACTCTTGATGTGGGACCGGGTGATTGGAGGATTCAGTACATCCTTCAACAGGTCACAAAGGATGTATTTGATGGCATTATATTTCAAGCTTGATGTGTCCTCTTGACATGCAGCACTGGATGCTGCACTGATCTGCTTATTGAACAATAAGTGTGTGGTATGCAAATCTGAGATGCATATAACCACTCACTGCTGTGATGAAATCGCCAAGCTCCCTGGGATCGCTCCTGAACTCCATAATGATGTTATCAAATGTTGGGACAAGCTTCATGATGTCCTTGTAGATGAGAAGCTCTTCTTCCATGTATCTCATTGAAAATATCAGTGTTCTCAGACCGAGGCAAGCACCAAAGCACTTACTCCTCCTCATCTTCCTCCTCACTCTGCTCTGAGATCCCGGCAAAGAATATCCAAGTAAGATTTAGATATGGATTGATAGCCAATGAGATCCATTGAGCTGCCTTTAGGTATGGTTCAAGCTTGTCATTGCTGGAAAGTGGAATCAATATGGAGCCTAGCAGGAAGAAGGCTGCTTCGAACTGACCTCATCTTGCAGCTCTTTTTGATGTGTTTGACATGCCAGAGGACTTTTTGGGCATGGGAAGGAGGAGGGGACAAGGGCCTGCACTAGTGGGGCATTGTGGTGGTAGGAGGAGAAGATGTGAAAGTGGTCAAATGGTCATCAATATAATTGAGGATGCTGTAGCAGAGAATATGGATGTGAATGCAGAGCAGGTGATATACAAGAGATCTAGTCAGGACAAACACATTGCCATGAGAAGCAGTGTGCCAGGTGAAGATGAAGAGGAGGATATTCCAGTGACAGTGAGTAACACTATGTTATTTTTTCTCATTTTAATTCTCCTGAGCAGAAACAGAAAGAACCTACACCTCCCCCTAAGTTTCATCCATCTGGACAACCACTTCACAATGTGCATCCCCCAAAGTGCTACCATGATGAACTACCACTTCACCCACCACCAATACTTAGACTTGAAAACCCTGACCCACAAAGCAAATCTCAAGATTCCATTACAGTTCCCATTACTTGTTCTCAATCTTCTGAACAATTACAACCTCCTCCTCCAATATATACCACGGAGTCCAACAGCTATGGAGTATACAGATGCTATCCAGGAGGTCATCCTTCATACTCTCCTGACGAGCTGCATTCACTTGAGCAAGTCTCTGACTCTGTGAATTTAAAGAATAACAACACTACTTCTAGTGCATCTTGACCTTGGTGGGCTTTGTTTGGTTCATCCTTGAAGCAAGTAGAAGCGGTCTACTTCATACCATTCCTCAATGCCTCTATCTTCCATCTGATGAACTGGTTCTACAATGGGTCAAATATGAAGTCCCTTGGGGAACTATGTTACCTCATTAATGAGGTAATTCTTGCTGAAGACTTTAAGCAACAGGATTTTCTTGGATTCCATGCTTCAAAAGAAGCTGAGAGTCTGGATGTGTTTTCAGATGATCCCTGTTCTTGATTCTGTGCTCAAGATGGCTGGATTGAGACCACTCTCAAAATCTGTCTCCCTGCTGATAATGTTTCTCACTCATCAGAAGCTTCTGCCCCTCACTTCACTGTCCCTGGATTATTTTATTGACATCCCCTCAAAGTTCTTACAGCTGCTCTACAAGAAACTGCTGCAGAGCATTTTCAACTATCCCCTTTCAAATCATTTTGGAAACCATCACCCAATGCACCCACTGAGCAAATTTATTCTGAACTATATTCCTCGGATGCCTTTCTCAATGAGTACAAAAAGATACAAGCACAACCTCCCAAGCTGGATTGTGAATTAGAGCATACTATTATAGGGATTATGCTGTGGTCTGACTTGACTCATCTTGCACAGTTTGGAACAGCATCATCATGGCTGATCTATTTATTTATTGGGAACCAGTCAAAATATATGAGAGCAAACCCCACCTTGCTTTTGGCTCACCATCTAGCTTATATTCCAAAACTATGTCTATATAAATTTCCTTGGATAACCATTCAGATAAATAACTCTGTCAGCTTCCTGACAACTTTCAGGATTTCTATCAGGAAGTCTTTGGAATTGCAGCAACTGCAGCTGTTCTTACACACTGTATGCATGAGCTTATGCAGGCAATATGGTTACTACTCCTCAATGAGGAGTTCATTAATGCCTACATACATGGAATTATTATTGAATGTGTGGATGGTGTGAATTTTCTCATTAATAACCAACTATGCAAAACTAATTCTTACTATTTAGAATTCTTCTTGCTTGCTTAAAGTACCTTGGAATGTGTCCATGCCCTCAATGTCTCATCAAGACTGGTGAAATACAAGATCTTGGCACCAAATTTGATCAGCAAAGATGTGAGGCCAGAGTCTGCACAGACAGTGACTCATGTAAGGAGAAGGTGGAGATGGTTTGGGAATAAATGTATACCCAAGGAACAAATATCACAAGTGTCTATGTGGACCAGGTGCTTGAGCCTCAGTCTCTGACACCAACTTGTGTGAGCAGCAGTCACTTTGATTTATCAGTTACTCTACTAATATTTGCATATCAATTTCAGAACACTTTTTTTGAAAGACTTGGGCCCCATGGATTTGATTTTTATTCATTATTTGTACCTGACCTCCTCCATGAGTTTGAACTTGGCATATGGAAGGCTGTATTCACTGATTTGCTTTGGATTCTATATGCCAGTGGGGGAAATTCCATTCAGGTTTTAAATGAGCAGCAAGTTATTTTAAATTTGATATTATTTCTTAACCCAACTAACTCATTTCAGATACCAAAATATTCCTACCTTTGGCTGAGATACTATCTTAAAATTTAACAATAACACTTCAGGAATGAAGAAATTAGCTGGTAGAGATTTTGAAGACCTTCTACAAGTGAGTAAATAAATACTACCAAGTTATCAAAAGCTTAAGATGATTATTTCAGTGTGCCTTGCCTGTGTTTGAGGGCCTCCTTCCTCCTCCACACAATAAAATTGTCATGGATCTTTCATTTGAGCTAGCTACTTGGCATGCATTGGCAAAGTTATGACTGCATGCCAAGTCAACACTTGAAGCATTGGATGCATCAACAACATGCCTTGGAGTGGCTCTTCATAAATTTCAATCTACAACATGCAGCACCTATGACAAACAAGAGTTACCTTCCAAAGAAGCTGCTCAGGGACGACAGGAGGCAGCTATGGCTCAGAAGCAAAACAGAAAATATTCAAACAAGAAGGCTAAAAGGGGAAGAAAGAAGAAAGTATCTAAAGCTGGTGCCCAACAACTTCAACCCAATAAGAAGATGTTTGACTTTGAAACATACAAAGCACATTCCCTAGGTGATTATGTGAAGGCAATTCAGATGAATGGTACCACCAATAGCTTCAGCAATCATGTTGTATGTGAACTCTATATCACCTGATAATGTGAAATATTTACTAACTTGTTCTAGGGAGAATTGGAACATTGATGTGCCAAGAGGCTTTATCCATGTGTTCACAAGGGAAAATTCACCAAGGGAATCACAAAACAGCAACAGAGAGAAAGGCATCTACATAGAGTTTTACAGCTTGCTCCCCAAGTTCAGTCTCATAAATGCAAGTATGGAAAACAGTGTGAGGAAGTAACAATCCCTGTTGATATGCTGTGCAGCTATTTACACCCAAAAATGTGAATTTTTTGAAATTTAAATGAAAAATGATACTTTCAGATAAAACAATGTGCAGATTATTTGGAGAAATAGAAGAAAGAATGGCTATATATTAAATACAATAATATTAGAAGTACAGTGGTGTGCAAAAATAATGCATGTGGGTTTCACTAGCAATAACTTTTGAACATTGATATATCTTGACAATCAGTAACTTGGATATTGTACAATACTATAATAAATATATCCCTGTCAAATATCGAAATGGGAAAGTAGAAATTGAGTTC
>JASFDD010000328.1:0-22614 GCA_036937055.1 Nidula microcarpa | reverse complement strand
CTTTAAAGTTACATCCCCTCCCCCCGCTCCCCATCCCCATCTTCCTCTCCCCTCCGCGCCAAAAACGCGCCCATGTCTCTTGAGCGCGGGGCGCGCGCGAAGCCCGCGACGGGGAAGCCGCTGCCGAGGCGAGGACTCGGGAAGCTGCCGTTCAGCCCTGGGCTCGGGAACTCGCCTCCAATACGAGGACTAGGGAACTCCCCCCCAATACGAGAACTTGGGAACTCGTCTCCTTTCACCACAGGACTCGGCATAATCCCATCCTCCGCATCGAAGAACCCGAGTCCGTGCTCGACCGTGCTGGGGGACACCTTATCCGCTTGCGCCCCTTGCGTGTCCTGGGGGAAGAACGCGGGCGAGCGGGGCGAGGGCTGGGAGGATGTCGATGCGGAGGTGGATGAGCGGGATTTGGTGGTTGATTTCGATGGGGGCAGAGAGCCAGAGCCAGACCCGGAAGCCGAGATGGAGATGGACCCAGACGAAGTAGAGGATTTCGATTTTTTGGGCCGCTTTTGGGTGCGTTCTGTGCTGGGGAGGAGGTGTGCAGGAAGGTTCGGGTGCGGGTGCGGATGAAATTGGGCTTGTGCTTGGGGTGTAGGCGGTTGAGAGTGTGATAGGGAATGCGACCGCTGATGCCCACGATCCGACACCGACGCGGACGTCCTGCTCCTCATGTCTGATCCTCCACCCGAGCCTCCGGTAGCGCGGGGGGGACGCCTTGCATAAACTCCCCCATCGAGGTCCGCGGCCTCCTCGTCGTCCTCCTCCGCCTGCGCGGGAAGAGCGGGCGGCGCTTGACGGTACGGGCCATACTCGTCTGAGTCGCCGGAGACGGACATCGAGCCTGATCCCGGGCCAGAGTGGGGCGAGTAGAGGGCGTTCGGTATGCGCGGGTAGCGCGAGGTGGGCAGGTCACCGCTTCCCTGGAAGCCCTCGAATTCCTCCCCCTCCCCACCGGCAGAGGAGGCCAAGGCGAGCGCTACGCGCTTCATTTCCCTTTTCTCCCGCCGTTTCTGCCTGCGCTCTTCTTTCTCTTGTAGACGCCGTGCCTCCGCCGCCGCCGCCTCTTCCAAAGGTGTGAGGGAAGTGGAGGAGAGATCAGCGATGGTGTCGGGATCCAACATCGCCGCGTCCGAATCGAACGTCGACACTGTGCCCGTGCCGCTATTGTTCCGCGTGCGGGAGTATAGGGCGTCGTCCTCATCCGGGAGGTGCACCTTGGGGCGACCAAACAGATCATACCCGAACAGCGTTATGCGCCGCGGCTCCTTGGGTGCTGCGCGTTTCTTCGTCTTCCGTCTGCGCCGGCTAGAGCCCGCGCCAAACTGCGAGTGGAGGGAGAGTGTCTCAGCCTCGGGGTCGGTGCTGTCCGCGTCGGCGAGGAGGCCCTGCAGCTCATCCGGGCGTGCGCGGGGGATGCGGTGCGCTGTGGGGTTGTTGTGATCGTGGTTCACGAGGGAATCGGTGGAGGACGAGGCGGCGGCGTTGGGGTGCAGGCAGGGGAGGCAGGTGGACACGGCGATGTGCAGCGTGTCGGACCAAGAGAAGGGGCTCGCCATCGTGTGCTATGTGGGGAAGGAGGGGGGGAAGCTGTGGGGATAGGGATGAGGAGAGAGATGTGGTACGAGTCGAACCAGCAGAGCAGGCAGCTGATTTAGCGCAGGCGTAGCACACTGCGCCAGGGTCCAAATGGGGCTGGCCGCTCGGCCGTTTACCGGGCGCCGGTGGGCACACGTCACACCAGTCACGGCGTGCGAATTTCAAAACGTCGTTTGTCTGTCCGACGACGTGCACGACGATCTACCTCGACATCATCACAGCCAACCACGATACCGCGTCGCCAGAACGCTGTAGCGCGTCCGTTCCTCATCCAAGACCGCTTTTGGGAGCACAGGGCCTGGTAGCCTAAGCATCCAACACGCTTTCGCAAGGGTAGCATGGGCATGTAACTTAGATAGCTCGCTGCAACTTTCTGTTCGAATCAGAGCCGGGCACCCTTAGTTCGGGTTCTTGATATGTCCTTTTTTATAGCTATTAGATATTTCACATCTTCGGTATGTATTCCACTTTTTCCGTTATTTTTTTTTTTTTTTTCGAAAAGCAGAACTGACGGTAGTAGGTGTCGTTCTGTCATGAATCAGACTTGACAAGTCTGCAGAGGAGTGGATCTTCACCACTATTCTCTGGCATTCTGACTCATCGCGCCATTATTCATCTTCACGGGCATACTTTTCTACTCATCAGCCAGGTGGCTCAGGTGTCTATAACGCCTGCTCTTGGATGCCGCACGCCTCTGGCAGCACCGTGTGTCTGTGCGGCTGTCTGTTCGAATCAGAGCCAAACTTCATTGTCTTCGTATGTCCATAAAATATTTTCACGCGTTAAATGTTTCCCAGAACTTACACCTGCCAGGAATCCTCAGAAAAATTATACTACGTCTTTTCCCCTCCATGTCTACCGTGACAAATTTATATTTTGTATAGGCACGCATATAATTCACATACCGGAAGCGTCGCGCCTCAACACCAAGGAGCGGCCTTCTCGATCGGCGGTCCGGTAGCAAAGCCGTCTAGAACGCCTGCGCATGGCATTGGCGTGGCTGGATCACGCGCGCGCCTCTCTGTTCTAATCAGAGCCGGACTCTACTCAATGAGCTCTGATATTTTCGTTCTATACAAGTTAATATCAGAACATTAGAAAATCAATTGCAAACGCCTAGAGGAAGTTTCTTCTCAGTATGTATTCATTTTTTTCTGTTGCATTCCTTCGAAGAGAAGGACTACCGATAGAGCCTTGTAGGTGTCGTTCGTCATAAATTAGATTTGACAAGTCTGCAGTGGATGGCCACCGCTGTCCTGCGGCCCATTTCTGATTCATCTCGCCATCCCTTGTCTCCACGGACCCACTACTCTCCTACTCACCAGTCTGGTGGCGCAGGTGTCTACAGCGCCTACGCTTAGATGGCGCGCGCCTCTGGCGAAACTAGATGTGTGCCGGCTCACTGTTCGAATCAGAGCCGGACTCTTAAAGCCCTGTGACAGAGTATCCTTTTCTTGCACGATAGATACTAGAATGCGATGCAAGAGATCCAGGAAGGCTTGTCATGCAGTGTCATTGACAGGGTCCAAATAAAATCGAATTCCGCACGTGGCACTGGCTTCCCTTCCTCCACCAGAACCTTCGACGGAGCATCTCTGCCATCAACCACCATCATCGAATCGTGCACGCGCCCCCCTCCCCCCTCCCCCGCTGCTCCAAGCACTCCCGCACCCTCCCCATCTCCCCGGCCCCTCTCTCCATCCCCACTACGCATGAGTCTTACCCTTGAATATGAAAGCACCGCTTTCATTTTCTTTGTACCTATGCTGAAGCTCTTACTAGCTTACTCTTCGACTCTGTTCCAGTCTCCTCAAGCCATCTCCGTACCAGTTCTCTAACCAACCCTACCATGAACATTACCCACCCTGCTGCTTGTGCGGCTTCCGTATCAACCCACGCACTGTCAGCTACAGAGAATTGTCCATCGGCCAACGCCATTACCTTGCTCCAGGAAGACCTCACGTATTGCACGCAATTCATCCAGAGCAGTAAGGCCTGTCAAAGCTCCGCAAAAAAGTCTCAGGACGCGTCTGTTTTCTGGGTACGTATCTCATAGCATATGCATGTTCTCGTGTCCGGGTGGGCGAATACTGATCTAACATTGCCCTCATAGCAGGCTATATTCGTCGCACTGTTTCAAGCTCGTCTATTAACTTCCACGTCTGCTAAAAGCGACACACTCGCTCAGAGCGCGACAAATCTCGCATCATGCCTCGGCCTGATGCTCGACATCGCGGCCTTCATAGCTACGCCAACCAGTGGACGAGGCTGGCCTTAGAGGAGCTCGACGTGCCAAGAGGCTGAGTTTCTTGACTAGGCACAGCTGGTGAACGCGCAGCAACGCCTCGTTGGCGAAGCCGGCACCGCGAACAAGCAGCTGGCGTTGATGCTGTAGAAGAAGCTCCTGGTATGCCGGGGGTTTTAGCGGCGTCGTCCTCATTTCGCGTTTGCTCCCGTCAGCCGAGCTTTATTGGGCACCTCTCGCCCCTCTTTATGCCCGCTGAACTCCGGCTTCCTTATATATCCCTACGCGTCGACCGCCGATTTCCTACTCAAGCCGAGCGCCTGGGGACCCTCTGCTTGCTCGTGTCCATCTTGTGTTTCATTGCATTCTCGCAGCCTATCGCAGTGTGGTTGACCATTGCGGTGGTGGCGACGGCGATCACTGCGATCGCGTGTATAAAACATTACTGAGCTAACCAGTAAGTGCCGTTCAACTAACTATACTGCACTCTCTGTTCAAAGCAGAGCCAGACTAGCAATACAGTATAACCCATCCATCTCTTTTTTACGCGACTGTAGTTATATAAATTTTGAAAGACCGAGCAGACCGAGCACATTATTCTACACTTCAATGTGACTATTACAGAATCAAGATAAATAAAATAACGTAGATTTTGATTTCCTCCCCATAAATTATACTCTATTAGGATTAATTGCTCGTAACTGTCTACATATTCCATACGTGAATAGATTGCCATCTACATCGACGAGCTCCGGATGAAACTTCGGCATTCCTCCTGGTATTTCAGACCGAAAATATCTACTAATGTTTACAGCATTGATACTTGAAACCACGCAGGTAATTATCTTTGCGTAAGCAGGCGTGCACTAATCGCTTAACACTGCATCTCTCCTTTTGTACGCATAGCTTTTGTCCGCAATTCAATAGTCAATGGTTTTCCTTGATTTCCTATTATTGGAAGCGAAGATTGCCAGAATGAGTAATAGCTCATACCATGTGTATCTTAATTATTGAATCAAAGAGACGTTTGAATGGCTGATTTCCTCCTATTTCCTCTCTCCGCCGACCTCTTCTTGCCATAAGATTAATTTCATCACTAATATTGTAATGATTAGAAAGGTACGGCGACCAACGTCCCTGAATCTAGACTCGGAATAAATGCCAAAAGATGCCTTCATAGAAAGGCCGCCTGTCCGGCCTCCGACCACTGGTGGGCCCAGTTTCCAACATACCGCATACGTTTGGCAATGGTCAGGGATGGACTCGGGAGCTTGAACTGCCGGCTACGGCTTGAATACTCTCTGTAATTAGTGACAGCCGCGATCCGGTAGACTCCGTGGTGGCGTAGAGTCACCGCTATATATGTATTTACAGAAAAACAACACCCTCTCGTTCCCCACCTTGTTCATTGTGCTACTTGTTAATTTGTTGTACGCTTTCTGACTTCTCTGCTCCTTTTTTACTGATTCAGTATATCATCTATCAGTCTGCCAAAAATTTCTTCACATGGATTTGGAAGATATCGACACCCTGAAGTACGTAAGCTATAAGTCATTCGACGCATCTGCCAAAGGAAGCCGACCTAAACCTCTGAACGCACAGAACGGGTCCCGTGGTATGCTTTACGCGCTTCAAAGTTCAAAGGTTCTATCATATTCTGATTACCTTTCGCAGTTCGTAGGCTGTATCTTAAGCTTTCTTTTCCTTGGAATCCTGGCCTTGCAAACCGCTATGTGAGTAACTTGCTTGCCAGATGCCGAAGCATTCTGATACTAGTGGATGCGTAGATACACATATACGGGCGACTTCAGGACGGATCCATCGTTTATGAAAGTCATTGGTGTGTCCATTACTCTCCATTCGAATCTATTCCGCTCCAATCACTCATTGTGTTCTGTGATGCAGTGTACTTCCTTCTCGCATTGGAGCTACTACGTACAATAGCCGTTAGTCACATCGTGTGGGGATTTCTGGTCTGGGGGTGGGGAAAGCCAGAAGTGTTCGTAACTGCACCACCTTTGGCATTTTCTATTCCTGCACTCACCGCTATTGGTCAGTATATTCTTTCTCTACTCCCTCTCAACTTACTAACATTGAATATCATTAAGAATCTTCCATTGTTCAGGTTTTTTTTGCATGGTTCGTGCTATGAGTTTTGGTCGTCATTTGTTAATAATTCAAGTGTACATACATAGGAGGATTTGGCATTTTAGACGTGGATCTGCCCTCGCATGTGCATTTGCAGGTTCTATTTGTGTTGTACGTATAAATCCTTGCTCTCGTCGATCATGCGAATAACACTAGTATAAATCATTTGCACTGCAGACTTCATTTGGCCAACTCATCAGCGGTATTTCTAAAGGTGTTTACGTAGGTTTTCGCTCAAGGAAAAGCAATTCAATCAAACGCATATTGACGCCAGAGTAAAAGTATGCCGTTAATAGAAATACCGGTGAATGGCGGAACACAGACAAAGTTCTGACCGAGGTACGTGGCCGTCTCAAATGTGATGGAAGTCAGGATTGAGTTAAGCCATTGCAGATATGGATTAGCATAGGATTATTGTGTGACGCAGTCATCGTTACGGGCATGATAACTATTGTATGTTCTTATCCCGTAATTCTACTGATATTCATCTATGAGACTGACTTCGTTGCGAAAGCTATTTTGGGCACGGAAGCAATCTGTGTTTTCTCAGACAGGAAGGATGCTTGAGTGCATTGCCATTTTCACAATGGAATCTGGCGCTGCGACTATGACAACGGCTGCAGCACAATTGATTACGTTCCTTGCAGCACCCAATAGTAGGCTTCATCTTGCAGTGTAAGTGTTGATTTACTATAGCTTTGCATATTGCGCATATTGGATACTGAAATAATGGATTTTACAATAGACTTTATATCTTCGGCGGCGTGTAGGTTATATTTTCCATGTTTCTAAATTTGAAGTCTTAAAAACGAATCCAATTCAACAGATATTCGAATGCTCTACTTGCCATGCTAAATATACGTCAGTTCGCTCGTCGTGTTGGCGAGGAGGAAAATACAAATTTGAACATCCCCATGAGCGAATTTAATGTTGTTTCGGAGAGTAGGGACGATGGTGGAAATTCTAAGATGAGTAGTACTGTGATGGAGCAATAATAGGGGCAAGGTGTATTTTGGCTTGCCCTCTAAATGATAAATTATTATGATAGCATTTAAAAATAGAACCGCGATATAATATACTATACTTCCGCTTGCATTATATATGTGGTACGAACGTCGTCCATTCGACCACTCGATGTGCCCCAGGTGGGAGTGCCCTCAACGATACGATAGCTTCGACAAGAAGCATAAGACGAGCAGGGATGTATAGGTTCAACCCGAAGACTCCAAGTACGAATAGCCTATATGAAATAACATTCCACGGCCATGGCATCGGTCTACTTAGGTCATCCAAGCGGAAAATAGCAGAAATTGTGCAATCGGCGAAGAAAGAAAGAGGGAGGCACGTAATGGTGACTGATGCGACGCGCCATAGAATGGTCTCGGGGAATGAGGGGAACGAAAAGCCCCATCCGATGCAGTGGATGGCCCCAAAGAGAACTGCGAGCGCTGATGAGAGGAGCATGATCGCATGTTGCTCCTTGGAGACCATGGTGATTGAGTAAAAGGTCGGGACACGCTTTTGAGCAGGGTCTATCATGAATGCGGAGTCAGACCAGTCCGCATCGTTTGGTGACATGTTTCCCAACGGGCGTAGTAAGGTTGCGATGGGTTGATAAACGAACTTCAAGAAGTATGCGCGGGGCTGTTGTGCTACCTCTATACTCGAGTTGGCATCCGGAAGGGATACATCAGGTGTTTTTTGCTTGGGGCCCGAAGTCACTGAATCTTCCAAGTGAGGTATTGCTGCGTCATTGCTGGCTGACAACCCCGCATCCTCCAGTGGATGAAATCGTAACTCAGTCGATTGAGGGACGTCGTCATTCTCCTGAATTCCTGTCCCGGGCACAGTCATATTATTTCGTGATTCTGATATCCTTCCTGGATGTGAATCCTGTTGAAATGGATGCAATACTTCAACATCTAAGGAGCGCTTCAGATAAACTGGGATAGGACATCGCACGTCAAGAGGCTTGTTCCACCAAAAGAAATATATCATCCCGTTAAGCACGGCAAAAGCCAAAGTCACTAGCTCAAGCTCAGTGACGACCAGTCCTTGTGCTCCACGTGCGATACATTGGACGATGAACCACGTAGTCTGGAGTACAACAAGACCCTTCGCGAGGAAATCGCCTTTGCTTCGGTCTTCTATTTCTTGCTTTGTAACTTTTATGGGAAAAATTCGGTTATTCAGATGGAGAGATAGAAGCGTTTCGAATGAGAGGGGCGTGATATACTTCTCGCCATCATAGAGCACGAATCCGCCCATCTGGACGAAGAAGCCATGGGTAGTCGTCCACTTTAGTGCTGGACATTGAATAAAAATGAATTCCGATAGATCGGGGAATCTGTTCATCGCACTCACCAGCGTATATCTTCGCTATCTTCGCAATACGGCGAGCCCCCAACCATTGCCTCATCGCCCACATCATGACGAACTCAGGGGCGATCAATGCGTAGAACATCACCATTAGGCGTCGACAGGCGGGCATCCACCACGAATCATCGGGAGAAGGCATATTGGGGTGGACAGCAATCCATGTGCATGCGAACATGGTGGCGAGGCAGCTCCAGACGATATTCACCGTGCTGCGACCATTTTGAGCTACGTCCCGCTCGGTGATCTCAAAAAGCGAGTGGATATTAACGATATTATTGGGAATAGGCGTCGCGTGTATGTTTCCATGCGGGAAAACGAAGCTGATGATGGTCATAAAGAAGAACATGACTTCCAGCTCACTGTTGTTGAAATTGATACTAGTATCTGTGCATCGCATCCTGCAGATTCCCACATCGGCAATTTAACAGCTTTCAGGCGCTTATTTTCGTAGGTTTCGTTTGCATTCCGTGCGGCCCGTGCCTGATGTTGTCTAGCCACTCGGTTCTAATCGCGCAGCGAGTTGATGCAGTGTGGGGATAAAGCATTGTGCTGACACTCTGGAAAAGGATTGAAAAAAAGAAGTTGATAATAGGTGAAGGCTCTCTCGGACAAGCAGAGGATAGGTCGTATTTGCGCATCAGTGTCTTGGCAAACACTTGCAAATCAGGCGAAAACATGCCTGTTACTGCCCGACTCTGTAACGCACGATACTGTACTCAAGCAAGCACGTGAGTCGAATATAGAGTTGAATGGCGGTGAACGCCCATGGTATCTCTCGCTCCCGAACGTGGATCTTCCTCCCTGAGGGATGCGACAGTTGAATCCAATCATGCATTGACTTGAGGAGAATCTCCACTAGAGAAGCAGAGGGTTTCGCATGACAATAGTCTCTCAGGGTATTCTGGTTCACGTAGCATACGCTTTGCAAGGATAGAGAGTTCAGGTAAAGATGATTTCAATCTTCGAAAGAGTTGGGATAAAGATGGCGATATATTCATGCGAGTCGGTGACACTTAGTTGAAGCTTCATATGGGTTTTTTAAGGTGTCACTGTCACCATTTTTTGAAGAAATTTTATGCAATAGACGGAGAGAAGGTAGGTCCGCAGTCAACCAAGCATTCCGAACGTGGAGATATGCTTATCATTCAAGCTTAGTGACGACTCGGATGTCAAAAAGTCGCATTTCTTCGTGAGTGTTGGGCTGCGCTAGAAGGACTTCGAAGCTCTTATGCGCCCGTTTAATCATGTCGTGTAAGTGATCATCTACTTTATGTTATCCGTGACGATGTGAACTTTGATTTTCTAGAGCTTATTGCCGAACTGTCGCCAGCATCCTGCGCACCTCAATCGCACTCGATGCTCCAGGTTTTCGCAACCGGAATTCCGATCTTAATTTCCTATCAACGTTGTAAATTCATTTTGCCCACACCAGCAAACGGATGATACTGTCCTAACAGTATTCTCTACCATATGTACCAGGTGTCTAGTCCGAACATACCTAAATACCAAGGCTCGCAGGCAGACTGGCATTTTCCCGGTCGGTGATGTCATGCAGTGCTCTCATCTTATCTTATCTTTTGGTCCGTGGTTTCCAGTTGCACGATCCAGCTCAAATCCATGCCCCGCAAAGAGGGTATGAATTTTTCGTCTATCTGCTTCCAAGCCGCAACTCGAACTGGTCCCCGGCTCCCGAAGTGTGCACAATACTGCTGCCTCTGCATATCTCCCAATCCATGCCCCAAGAGGGGTATGTATTCTGCCACTCGCAGCGCCTCTGCGCGACTAGTCACAGAGCTTATAAACCCATGCTCCCTTTAGAATATATTCCTCGCACCGCTATCCCATCTGCACAACTGCCTGCATACCTTGGGGGCACGGATTTTATCACTCGCAGTACTGTATGGTCACTATTACGTAACTCGTCACCCATGTTCTTCACCCCTGCCTCTAAGTTTGACGGCATGGCTTGCTCACTCCAGAGTCAGCACCCGTTAGACCTTCCCATTACGGAATTGCACCGTCCCGTCCGATATCCATACAGATAACTATTATATTAAGGCAGGGATAAGCCTAGGATAACTTTATGTTATTCACTATTTTGATCGTCACGGATCATGCTGGAGATCTGCGGCACTGTGTCTTTGATGGGGGCCCTAGCCAGAGTGAGCCACCCGATATGTTTGACCATCTAGGAGGTGCATCATTTTTTAATGTGTACTATACGCGACACTATGAGTGCCGAACTTGCCTATCCCGTGCAAATAACATCTTTGTGCGTCGATCGCAGACACGAAATCGTTACGATGACATCGCTGACATAATTGTTCCGCTTATACTTACAGTAGGTAGCAGGTTAACGCTTCTTTCTCTCGTTCAATCCCTGCAGGAATACCGACCGCCCCAAATAGGAGATATATATCTCGATTTTGCGCTCTCCTAAGACTCTTTCCATTCAGAAATGGACTAACAATCGATTTGGCTGGGAAATGGGGTCTTTTCTTGCAATATCTTTCAATCAAAATACATAGACTTCGGCGCTCAATTGTTGAGGTTTGAGGTTTGACAGTCACCATAGCAGCGTGGCTCCGACTCTGGACTTATACCACCAGAGTGATGCAACCGCAGTGAGATGGGCATCAAATCGGTCAATACTAATCCGGATTGAATCCGGAAGCGAAAAGTTCACCCAGCGGCTCGACTGGCGGTCGGGAAAACAATGCCGATATTAAGATATCCTTATCCGTAATGAATGCTAGTACAACTTAGTATTTAGGAAACTCTGCTGTCGCCTTCTCGGGTCTTTTTTATACCCACACTTACAATGTTGCCCTTCGGATACACGGTGGACGGCTACCTTGGACCTATCTTGATAGGCGGCTCGCTCTCATTTATGTGCGTTGTCTTCACCATGCCTGAGGATGCTCATCCTGATCAGCAACACGTGGTAGAATGTATGGTATAGCCTCTAGCCAAGCCGTTTGGTACTACCGGAATTTTAACGATCACTTATACTTGAAAGTATTCGTGAGTCGTGTGCTATGCTCAACGTTGGATTTTCCTTTTCTGACTGTAATCAATAATTCATATTAGGTTGGAATGGTCTGCCTTGTAGGTCCCTACTCCAATTATTAACACCTTCAACTCAATGTTTTCTCAGATGGAGACCACCAGCGTTGGACTTAGCATTCCAATGGTGTGGCACTATCTTATACAGCGCGGATTTGATATGTCAAATCTCGAAGAATTCGTTCTTTGCAAACATTGGTATGTTAGATAGGTTTGCAGTCATTCCAGGGAGTTGATGGTGCTTTTGTAGGACCATGAATGTAACTATATTATATTCTTTCTTCTTCTCTCGAGTTCTAAGATTGAGGTAGGCTCAAGCTGTTCCGGCAGTGAGTCTTTTCTCCGATTAATAATCCGGGTTATACCTCTCATCATCCGAAGGAGCTATGCTCTCTACTTGTTGAAAGGTTCTACTTTTCTGCTTACTTGAGGTCAGAAAGACTGAATCCGTCGCAGCTTTTTTCTGTTTAGATTATGGAATTGTGGGTTTCTCCATAACCCTGTACCGAGATCTTCGCTAAATATTTTCCAGTATCATCATATAAGAAACTTGTTTGCATCATTGTAAGCTTTCACAGTTGATTTTTTAAGCTGAAAGTTCTGCATCTTGATTGATGTTCACGAATTTTAGTTTATCCCATTTATTCTCGAGTGGGGTACACATCAATCTCTACGCCCCATTTCCAAGCTGA
Source organism: Nidula microcarpa (assembly GCA_036937055.1). Lineage (NCBI taxonomy): Eukaryota > Fungi > Basidiomycota > Agaricomycetes > Agaricales > Nidulariaceae > Nidula > Nidula microcarpa. The sequence continues at coordinate 10,485 of JASFDD010000328.1, read as the reverse complement.
CGTGCTGCTTTCATAGGATGTAACACCGGTGCGCTATGCTTCAGGTACTCCTCATGGCGAAAGCTATCTAACATATCTTATCCTCGTTAAACTAGCATATATCATTGGAATGTAGGTACCTTATTTAATTTCGCCTCGTATGTGATTATTCTAATTGGAAACTATGAGCTTTCGATATCGTTGCTGGCCGGACACGATCAAGTACCGAGTAAGCGTTTTTGAAAGCCACAAGCCTACCTCGTATAAACGATTATCTGGATTTTCTGTAGCATTGGATGTATGCGACTTACGGATTTAGAATTGTTTCTGATGGGCTCATTGCTGGTTTGATGAGTGTCATGCTATACCAGCGGAGGTCTCTAGCAACAAAATAGTAAGTTGCTTTATATAACGCACTGAATTTTCATATTCTCATTACTGCCGCAGCACAAATGCACTCAAGCTATTACACCTGCTAATTGTCTGGAGTATAGCTACTGGAGCTTTGATGTGGTAAATCACCTCTTAATACCACGTACCCTATATCTGACGTGTAGTTCATCCCTAGGATCCTAGCTGTCGCATTTGTGGTTACAGTAGGAAATTCTTATCCTTTTTGCTAGTCCGTCTTATGCTAACAGGAATCTAAAGTATGTTCTCCTCCCAAAAACCCTGATAGGCATTGCACTGTGTTTTATACGTGGAAGAAGTATGTTTTATTCGTTATTGTGGCCTGTTCGCTCTGAATCGATTTTTCAGTTTACGCGAACATGATGCTTACTCTGTGCGTAAATATATCTCAGCTATGATGTGTATTAATATCAATTTTTTCCAGTTTGAACCATCGTGAACGACTTAATAATGTTGGAAACGAGACTATCGAACTTGGAGATATTAACGTGCCACGGACAGTTAGTCCTCCCTTACTGGTAAGCACCCAATTACATTCTTGCTTTCTCTCGCTTCATCGTTGCTGAAATCTACCGAAGGACACTACTTAATTTAAAGATATCTCGATGACCCGCCACAACTTTTGTATTTGAATCATAGATAATTAGTGGCCTTGATTCCTGGTATATATAGCAGCCTCAATTTCAGTGTACGTGAGCTATCCAGGGTATGCCGGTCAATGTCGATGTCTATGCCTCTCAGTTTTACCCCAGATATCGCCCACGACATTGACGATATAGCAGGCTGTACCAGCATAGGGCGGTATAAAGCACTGCAAGGCGTGGGCGATTTTCCAGCACGTCAGACTTACCTTGAAAGTTTAGAGTTCGCGCTGCATTCTCAAAACAATCCTTCATCGCAAAATTAAGAGAAGTAGCCTTCTCACTTCATTTGTTCTGTCCATGAAATAGGGAGATCATAAGTGGAGACGGGGGTGTATATGCGTGGGTCATCTCCTTAGGAGAGTAGAGGTACGACTTTTCAGCAGTGGCCGTAGTAGCAGTTGAATATGGGCGCAGGTACTACTTCATCATGCATAGGTATCCACTCACATATCAGGTGTGCGCAATATTGGAAGTAACCGGAGCTGGATCCATGCGGTGAGGGAGAGGGTAACCTTAACCAGGGACGAGGTGGGAGACTTGGCAGCGCCGGAGGAGACGAAGGCGCGTTTGACCATGAGCAGCTTCTTAAGTTTGGAGTGGAAGCGGACGTGCGCGCCTGGAAGCGGGAGACAACGGCTTCACAGTGGCCCATGATGCCAGAATAGGAGAGGAGAGATGAGGGAAGGTAGAGCAGGACATACGAGATACCACCCCTAGCAATTGGGAAGCTGCATTAGCACCGTAGTCTTGTCATCCTGAAGCACATCTAAGTCAGAGTCAATAGTACCCAAAGAGGCGATCAGAACAGGACACACATCTTGAGGACGCAAGGTCATCCGCGCTCTCCACCACACAATCGCCCACTGTACATTTCATAATCCTGCGCTCAGCCACGAAGTGTCCACTGGGTCAGCTCCTAATATCCATGCCACCCTTCTCCTCAATCCATGGGATGAAAATTTTCTAGTGAGTAATGAGATCGCTAAAGAGATCGCGCTTATGTGATAAAGGCTAACGACAGCACCGGCGAGAGGGCGAAGAGAGCGGTAGGTAGGAACTCAGGAGGAAGGCAATGGCATTCGAAAACAATAAGTGTGAGAAAGTGTAGAATCAATTTCCTCAATGGGCGACGTGTCCATCACGGAGCACCATGCATTCCATCACGTCGCTGAACAACTTGACGATGTCGACACACAACGTTTTGCTTGGCGCACAGTCTGGCTCTGCAGCATTCCTTGTTCGACATTTAATCGAAAAAATGACACCCGAAGAGACCGGTAGAGAGGACCAAGTAGGGCAGTGCCCAGTGTCTGGGGCTGAAACTACACAGATAATGCTGGGGAAAGGTGCGCCTGCATTCCATATTCAATATCCAACTATCCACCGCCTAGTAGTAGAACTTCCACTCCGCCTAGCCCTTTGCCATCAGATGACACATCTCGCGAAGGAAGAGGGCACTGTTTCACGATTGGAATCACTCTGCGCTGAGCAAACTATATACAAGGAGTGACCGGTCCATCAGGCACTCTATTCTCTTTCTCCTGTTGCGCGCTGGGTCGTGCACAATCCACCCAGTGTCGTTCGAGCATGGTCTCTTCGCACTTTTTCTCGTGCCTTCTTGTTGCAGTGTTTGTAACACTTGCTGAGGCTGCGCCTTGGCCGATTTACTCGAAGCACTCTACGCACTGTGTGCGACATATTGGTCAAGGTCTCAAGGTGGAAGCATACCATCCCAAGTCTACTTACAAGGTATGAGGTAGTGGCTCGTTCAGCCGTACAGCAGACAGAGTATTGCGACAGACTTATGGCTCGGTTGCTTCTTCTACTGCCAGCTCTTTGACTGGTTCGAAGAGCTCGCTGCTTAGTTCCACTAGTAACGTGCCTTTCAATGAAACTGCCATTTACTTCATTCGCTCTGAGCTGGGCATCGACGAAAACAATATTCGGTGGAGGGGAGGATTTACCGGCACCGCTGCGAAGTATCGCTACGTGAAGCAATACCAAGTACGTTCAACGGTAAATCTGCTAAATGAGCATCCACTTATCCGATTTTGATAACAGAACGACATCCCATTTGCTAATGCCGTGGCCAACGTCGGGTTCAAGGGCAGCAATGTAGTTTCCTTCGACTCTTCTTTCGTCGACGCGAAGCTGCCAAGATTGCCGATTCGACACCATGTACTACTTGGAAAGAGGTGTTGCCTACGATCGTGACCTCGCTGGACGGCAAGCACAACGGCCACGAGCCCACCCTCGAGTATTTCGTCAAATCAGACGGCTCCGTCGCCCTTACCCACGTCATCCAAGTCCAGAACAAGGAGAAGGATACTTGGTATGAGGCCTATGTCTGCGCACACTCGGGGAAGTTGCTCTCTGTGAATGATTTTGTTGCACATGCTTCAGTGAGCAGAACTGTAATTTCATCCGTATGCGATCCCGATAACAACAACAACTGCAATTCAGTACAATGTCCTGCCCATTCACAAGCAATCTTTCCCTGAAGGAGCTGAGAACGCTATCGACCCTCAGGACCTGATAGCGTCTCCAGTCGGATGGCACAGCAATGGCACCGCGAACACGACCACTACCTCCGGCAACAACGTCAGGGCATTTAAGGGACAAGACAGCGCCTCCGAGACTGCAGTTGGGCTGAACTTCACTTCCGTGTACGACGACACCCGCGCCCCGGAGGACAAAGACAACATTCCTGCTGCCACTACGAATGCGTTCTACGTTATCAATACTATGCACGACTTCGCTTACAGATATGGATTCACCGAGAAGGCGTTCAACTTCCAGCTGAATAACTTTGGCGAGGGCGGGCTAGGTGACGACCAGGTATTGATCTCGGTTCAGGGTGCGAGCGGTACCGATAATGCGAACTTTGCTACACCGCCCGAGTAGGTCATGTCTCTGTATCCTTCTGAGCATCACGTTAATTGTACTTCACCTCAGTGGTCAATCCGGGATATGCCGCATGTACATCTCGACACAAACCCCGGTCAGTAATCATCGTTTTGGAGGAATTCCCTTGAACACTGACGACGAGTCCGATCCCCTATAGACTCACCGCGATGGAGCCATGGATAATTCGATCATTATCCACGAATTCACGCACGGAATCACCAACCGCATGACCGGTGGTGGATCTGGACGTTGCAAACACTTGAATCTAGTGGCCTTGGGGAGGGATGGGATGATGCTATGGCTAAGTAAGTATCGTTCTTGCAAATCTTACATTTCGGGGCAAATCGTTGATGAAATTACTCTCCAGCTGGATGTCCTTGAAGTCGGCAGATATTCAGGATTTCATTATTGGCCAGTACGTTCTCGGCACTACAGCTGGCATTCGTTCATATCCCTACTCTACCAACGCGTGCGTAGGTGTTCTTGGCCCGGCCCACTTGCGTCGTTTTTAACTGATGATGATCATTAGGACGACCAACCCCTTGAAGTACTCGAACCTCAAGACTCTTGATGAGCCTCATAACATGGGGGAGGTATGGGTCAACATGCTGCACAACGTCCTTGCTGCTCTCATCGCAGAGAAAGGGTTCTCAGCCGAAGCGCTCACTAACCCCGATGCGACCGAAGGCAATGTCATCTTCATTCATTTGTTCATGGACGCTCTCTTGCTGCAGCCATGCAACCCCACCTGTATGCCGCGAAAGCTCTTTATTAAACGAAACTTGCTGTCACCTTCCTCGTTAGTTGTAAATGCTCGTGATGCCTGGATATAAGCAGATCAGAATCGATTCAATGGCAAGAACAAATGCACCATCTTCAAGGAGTTTGCAAGCCGGGGTCTTGGTTTGAAAGTGGCTGACTTCGCCGATGACTTCAGTGTGCCTACTGAATGTCAAGTAGATAACAATGCTTGAATATTAACGAAATCTAGCTCTTCCATACCATTTTGCTATTCGACCAATCATTTTACCTGTAAACATGAAGGATCTAATACCTACAACTAACGTTAGCGTGTGTTCCCGCCAAATCCAGGTAATGTCTACCATCCGCTTCTGCGTCATTATCAGTATAGTTCAAGAAGCATCTCTGCTGTCCAACCAAAACGTATACTAACCGGGAGAAAAACTACAACTGTATACAGACTGATCATCTGTGCTACGAGTTCGTACAGTCCAACAAACCAACATATTCCTGATTGATACTAATGTATTCCCAGCTCTCTGAGAACTTCCTGCGTCGTCTCATACAGCTCCTTTCCCAGCTTCGGTTCCAGCGCGGATTTCGAAGGCTCGGTAGTCCGTCCAACAGGGGTGAGATAAGCGCCTTTGTATAGCTCTTGATTGTCTTTGACCTCCTTGGCTGCAGCAGCAAACGTGGACGTCATGGCACCCTTCCGCCATGGTCCGAAAAACATTGGTCCAACAAATGTCGCAATGAACTTTCCGAAGTAAGGCAAACTCGACAAAAATTGGTTGGAGCCGACTGTTGCAACAGCGCCAGGATGAGTGGCTATGCAGATAATGGGAATGTTTTCGCTGTCGAGTCGTCGCTGAAGCTCTTTAATGTGCAGGATATTCGCAAGCTTGGAGTATCCTTGTTGGGAAGGTAGAAAACATGGGGTTTCGACATTGGAGTGATTGAATAAAAGGTTACGTGCTTACCATAAGTATCTAGATATCCGTTCACGGAGTCGCCATAATCTTTATTGAGACTTTCTTTTCCAATAAACGAATCGGCTTTAACTCTGGCATGAGCAATTGAAGTTAACTGTGGATATCCAGATAATTGTTAGATATGTCACACTGCGCTTCGAGTAGAAGAGTCTACATTGACAATTCGGACGTCGGAGCCGTCTTCCTTGGAAGTTGCTTTCAGAAGCGGTAGGAGAGCTCCGGTAAACGCGAAGTGGCTTATATGGCTTCGCGATATCAGTAAAACTAGACACAGTTAGATGGTTCGTAGAAAAGTCCAACTCACTTAATGACCATAACATCACGCAATCCGTCCTTATTGATGTGATATGGGCCTACAGCGCCACTGTAGAGGTACTTCAGTAACGTTAATGAAAGAAGAAAGGAACATGGGATTCCGCACACAGCAGCATTGTTTACTGATGACCCGGAATCTTGTTAGCTTCATAAGACGCATGACGTATGGGTATCTTACCTAGAATATCGAGGCGTTTTTCCATTCGAATGAACTCTTCTCCGGCTTGATTCGCTGAACGGGGGTCAGACAAGTCGAGTTTCAGCCAGTGAAGACTGCCGTCTGCTATTCCTTCTGTTTCTAGTTGCGTAATCGCAGCTGAAACTCGGCCCTCATCGCGTCCAGCAATGTACACCTTCTTTACGGTGAGCCTCTATTCAATAGCAACGACATTCACGTTCTTACCTTCGCGCCTTTGCGAACGAGGAACTGGACTGTGCCGTATCCGACTCCAGTGCTAAGTTACAGCTGAGAAATTAGTTCACTGGATTTAAACCCAAACAAGATGTACGTACTTTCCGCCCGTAACAATTGCCACCTTTCCATGAAGATCTACCAGGTCGTCTTCTGAGAGTATTTTCTTGGAGAATAAGGCGGAAGCCATGAGTGAGTTCGAAAGACTAGCTAATATTTCGTAAGGCAATGACAGTCGGTTCTTAGGAAGAACAGCGGTAGAACTGCGTGAGGTTGCCCTGTCCAATGAGCTTATACTAAATGTGCCAGGAGGTAGCCAGGAGGTGAGATGTTCGTAAGCATGACAGAGCCGATGTGGTGAGAGCGAAGGCCAGGTGATTCATGAATGTTTGAATACTCAGGGTCATGCGCTGCATCCTCACGTATCACACGCGCAGGTAATTTGCCTCCGTGCCGGTCATTGCCGGGACTTTTTCAAGCGGATCGAAATCTAAAAATAACTCCCAAAATTCTATCCTATCAGAAGGATAAAACACGATTTTGGTAGTATGGAAGTTCTCTATCTGGTAATAAAACAGCAAAAAAATATATAATCTTTATGTAGCATCCTAATTATTGGGGGAAAGCCCTATGGAACCCATTCGGTTAAAACGAGGAATCATGTTAGTAAAACCGGCATTGATTGCCACTAATAATTATACATACGAATATTCGGGCCACATTCACCAACAGTCTGGGAAGAAAAGATGGATTGAAATTTCATGGATTACTTCTTACTCGCGGACCTTACTTGCAACGAAAACAAAAAGTAAAAGGGGCCTCACTGGGAGTTGAACCCAGGACCTCCTCGAAACTGGATAAAAACGAACCATGCTACCAGACCACAAGGCCGATGTGATTAATCTCTTCTTTTCTTACGTCTCTTTATTACAGAGCATGTTGGAGTCATCTCTTCAATATTTACCCTGAATCTTATCCAGCGGCAAAATTTGATTAAATAAAATCGTATTTTTACAAACGAGTGTCCGATTTCGCGTCAAATCATGCAAGCAGATTCCAAACAAAAAGGGCCTCACTGGGAGTTGAACCCAGGACCTCCTCGAAATTATACGAAATACCCAAACGAGGAATCATGCTACTAGACCATAAGGCCAACAAAATATCTTCTGGTGGAAATTCACGAGACTAGTCATGTTAGACGTGCTGGCACACTTCTCAATTCGTGAAATTCAGTTTCACAGCTCGATGTACTGTATTCACATCTCATTTTTCGCTCACATCTTTTCCTATGTAATTATACATTTTCTAATTTTCTACGTATTTAATTCTCGGCACATAATCCTGTCTGTAATCATATTTAGGAAATGAATTTAACAGCTGGGCCTATTAGTAGTCATACTTCACGTAGCTTTCTCGAAAATTCAGTTGTGATAGTGAAAGGAGCTGATAACATCGTTCCATTCAAGATGTACCAGGTCGGAGACATTAGGGTTACACCAAGGTTAACGACGATCAGTGAGCCACCACAGCAATTAATATCGCTGAAAAAATATGAATGAATTATAATCAACAAGAGAAATGTTACTGGAGAGATGGCTCGCACAAAGACGACGCAGGTAATCCTAAGAAGGTTAAAGCTCCTTCAGTGGTATTGGCAACTCAATGTTTCAGGGCAACGCCATCAGTGTGCTGAACAACGGCAGGAGATGCGTTGAGCGTAAAAGCTGACACTGCCGAGAGAAGGTAAAAGAAACATGGAGGAGAGTTGCATCGCCAGTGATTTAGCAGTAAGCAGCTGTGAAAGGAACACTGGGATTAATATAGATCTGCACTGATGCAAAGCGGAGAGTAATGTTCTTAATTTTGGTTTCTTGCTCAGGTGTGTGAATTTTGTTCGGAATCTTGTTTAGTACCAGAGGCTGCGGGGTCCTTCAGAAAGCACATACTTATCTCAGTCCAGAACCGTTCATAGGTATGCTATTAGAATGCCAAGGTATATATCCGCACGGAAACTCCATGCAGTGCAGAGATAGAATTCAGAACAAGATTTCAGTGCCATTGATATAAATGACCTTCTAATGGTTCCGCAACAGAAGGATTATTATCCTGCCAGCTAGAAAAGAGCTAGGCTAGCAATAATATAACCTATTGATGTCTCATTATACATCGTAGTTGTTAAGTTGCGTTGAATTTTTGACTACGTCATGATACAGCTTGATATTAGGAATCACCGTATGCTTAGAGCTCAAATACCTTTCCACCTCAGTAGATAATCGTCCGTTCCGGCGCACAAATAGTGCTTGATATCATTTTGCGCATCACTTAAAGCTGAAGCTGCTGCGGAATGCAAAAATTACCGGCGGATAACCTCGGATAAGTGATAACACATGTATTTGAGCTGCAGGCTGCTGCGGACTAGCATCGGCTGCATACTGCAGCATAAGTAATGCGTAACCACCATCCGTGCCAATGCGAGGCTTTATAAATCAGCGAAAGGTCTTGGCAATTTAAAGCATTCGATTTTCCAGAAACAATGGCAAGGCCTGAGGCTCGTGAGGGAGGTTGGAAACAGCAGTCCGGCACGGTGCTGCCGAAAATTTCACGGGGCGGCTATGGCTTCGGAAGCTAATAGTGCCAAATAACGACGAAATCGACGCCAAGACTCCTGGTTGAGTGGTTGATCAACCATCTTTATCCTCTTCATGTGCGATTTGCACCAATTAACTGAATGATCTTGTCCTCTCCAGTGACAATGCAAGGCCTTCTAACCATTGCTAAGGCAACTGCAACAATTAGACTAGCTTTGTAAGTGATTTTCTGTCAGTACTGAATTCGCGTTACGTTCACCCGTCATGCTAAGTAATTCCATAGAGCGAACAATAAGCACCTCCGATATTTTACAGAAAAATGTCCTTCGTCACCATAGACTTTCAAGACAATTCGAAGTGCCTGAGCCAAGGCTGAATTTGAACTGAAGTGCTGCGGTAGATGCCGTGGCAACACTCGATGTTCGATTATTTTCCGACAAAAAGTAACTCCCGTCGTGCCTCAACATCATCGGCTTACAAATCATAAAGTATGCCGACACCGCGGACAGCCTGAGCCTTTGTCCTCCCAGTCACCAACGACCACGCGCCTCAACCGCGATGCCCAGCCAAAGTTTCTGTTATAAGCCCAGGGAATCGCGTTCGCCCCGGTTCCAGGCTCCCCTCCATCCCGTTTCTTGTATTTCCTTCCTCTTCCTCACCCTCTTCCACATTCCGTTCTCGTGCGCTGCCGGTCGTGCACTGTTCAGATAACGCCGTTTTGAGAATGGTCTCTTCAACATTCATTTCTTCTTTCCTCCTGGCAGCCGTGTTTGCAACACTGGCGGAGGCAGCTCCATGGCCTGTATACACGAAGCACGCAACACATCGCGTTAGAGAAGTCGGTAAACGACAACTGAAGGTCGAGTCGTACCATCCCAGGTCAACCTTCATGGTGTGTACACTCTCCGTTGTACTCTCAGAGGTAAATACTTACTACTTATTCATGGAAAGACCTTCGGTGCCACGAGCTCGCTGAGCCCTCGCCATTCCAAATCACATGGCAATTCTTCGAGCTTCGCTACGTTCCGAAGCAATTTCAATAAAACTGCGATGGCCTTCATCAGCGATGAGCTCGGTGTCAACACCAGCAGTGTAGCTTGGAGGTCAGGGTTCACGGATGACGTTGGAGGTGTTGCATACGTGAAGCAGTCTTTGGTGTGTCGTCTCTTCGCGCGTTACGTTCCAATCTAATTTCGCAAATGCAGAACGGTATCCCATTCGCCAACGCCGTTGCCAATGTCGCGTACAAGGGCGAAGATGCCGTGTCGTTCGGTTCCTCCTTCATTGATACCACATCCGCCACTGTCGACGATGCCAACCCTAGTTTGACTTGGCGATCTGTCTTGGCGTCCGTGGAGGAGTCCCTCGAAGGTTCACACAACGGCATCGAGCCCACTCTCGAGTACCTCGCACAGGCCAACGGCTCCGTCGCTCTTACCCACGTCATCCAGATCCAGAACAACGAGACCGACATCTGGTACGAAGCTTACGTCTCC
>JASFDD010000327.1:0-22698 GCA_036937055.1 Nidula microcarpa | reverse complement strand
GACACATAATAAAAGTAGCAGAAGCAGAAGCAGAAACATATCTGAGCAGAAGTGTTTGTAGTAACAGTATTGTATAAGTATGAGTCATAGTATCAAGACAATAGTTTGGAGATAAGCAAGAATGGATACAAGCAGAAATGATCAGAAGCATATCAGAAGATAGATCAGAGTGTTGGAAAGGGTTGGAAGAATCATGGATATGACACTTAGAATCATAATAACTAATTGGATTTGACTCTGCACTGTGCATTCTGTAAGGCTAAGAGGCATAAATAGCATACTTGCAGCAGGTGGAAATGCAGAGATACATGTAGATAAAATACCCAATGGGCAAATCACTCTGCTTAGCAGGAATATAATTTAGTTATCACTTTATGAATTGAGTTATTGCATTCTATTTCAAGTTATTACCATCAGTTTCAAGTTATTACATGTAGATCTAGTTAGTGAAATGGCTGGCATGTTGTGATGGTCTAATACCTTAATAACTTATGTTACTAAAGTTGTATGTACTCTCATTTTTGGCAACATCTGGGTCCAGGTCCTGGCCTCTTGGTGGCATTAGTCCAGATGTCAAAGCATTTCAAAAAATTGGACATAGGTTTTCATGTTTCCAGATTTCTAGATTTTTTGTGGTTTTTGCTTGGTTTTCTTGCTTGCTCAATTTGAGAAACCCACAGAAACTAATTTACCCAATTGCTGATGCTAAAGAGAAACACAAATAATAATTATATTCAGAAGATATAAATTATGCAAGTAAGTGTTTGATCTGTAGGCCAATAACAAGTAGGAAAAAAAAGATCACCTCACTGGTGACTGAACTGGGCATCCTGTGGACATGAGATTCTAAATTAGGAGAATAATACCTGAGCTTTTGAGGGAACCTTTTTTTGCTGGAAACACTCAGTAAAAAAAACAACTTCCCACTTACATGAACATAAGATCTTATAACATGTTATACCTGCAAGCTTAGTCAGGGTATTGCTCCATTTCCAAAGACAAATCTTACTCATTTCTGATCTCTGAGCCTGTGGTTGAATATGTAACAGTTACACATGCTTTAATGGAGTCCTGAATACTGTGACATTGCTGAACTCAGACTCAGAGTATAGGAATTCGAGTAAGGCTGAGAATTGAGGAGCAACTGGTAGCCAATACAACTTCTGCAACAATTTCAAGCATAGTAATATTCAATGATGAGCCCCTACTGCCCTCCATTGCAGAGAAAGCCATTTGTTTTGTATTTCCTGTAAAAATTTAAGTTCTTTTCCAGGTGTCCAAATTTTTGATTTTTTTCATATTCAGGTAGTCCTAGATCATTTATTTGATTCATGTCAAGAGATGAACTTGTTGAAGAGCAATTAGCCTCACAAGTTGTGCATTTTGGAATCATTTTGGCATCCTTGCCTTTTTCCCCACAATTTGACCATATTGTAAGGCAAATATTTCCTGAAGAACTGCATCTCTCAATATGAATAAAACATGTGCACAATAAAATAATCTAGGAATATGGGAATAAGAAAAAATTAAGGTTTTTGGAACCCTGAAAAAGAGCTTGAATTTTTGCCGAAAATGTAAAAAAAAGGATTTCTCGACAATGGATATCAGTGATATTATATTCTTTTTCTAGCAGGCATCATCCATCCAATACTCTCAGTATGCATAAAGGTTTTGGAAATGGTTTACATGTGCCCTTGTGGAATAACAAATTACACCATGCCCCACACTTTTGGTAAGCATGAATAGTAAAATTTGAGAAGGAAAATAAAAAAAACCTTCCATGAGCAGGCAGAGAGGAAAATAATGAGGAAGAAAGAAAAGGAGACTGTGGCAATAAGGAAAAGACGAGAGGGAGAGAAAAGGGTAGGACAATGCTGTGGGAGCATGTCCAAGACACAGTCCTATTTTTAGTGCATGGCGGGATTCCTTAATCAGGGAGCTTGGCGAGTGACTCGATCGAGAGGCGTTTGATCCGTTTTCCGGGGGACTTTGTGCGCGTTTCGCAAGCATCGGGGTTGTAGTCATGTTGTATCACGGAGAGTTCGTACGAGATCGGGACGCAGGCGAGCCGGGCCCTCTACAACGATACACTCATCCTTTCTCCAGGAGGGTAGGAGTATTAATGCACTGAACAACTTGTAAACTCAAAAGCTTTCGTTGCCATTCTGACCCAATCGGAGGCGAAATCCTTCTCCTTCGCTGAACTGGCCGACTTGTACTGGCTCTTCCCGCTCACCGAGCGGGCGGCGTACGAAGATCGACTTAGACCACGCAGGCGGCGTGTCTAGACCAGGACGTTACAGGGGTGTGTGGAGGTGTCACCAGACTGCTGGCGGCGGCGTTGGCGGGGAGCGGTAGGTACGCATATGTTAAGTGATCAACCAGGCTGGCATGCTGACAGCCAGGACCACTGCTGGAGACAATTTAGCTTTATTCGTCGATTTCATTTGTCACTATTACTGATATCGGGGTTGCCGGGTTCAATATTCCTCTGCCCTGGGGTGCGTGTGCGCGGGGAGAAAGTGGACAGCATTTGCGCGAGGGTGCAATCGGCAATTCCACTGCCGACGATGAACACGTCGACACCTCCAACTTATTGGCGACAGAATCGAAAGTCTTTTGGTATCCTTACCGTAATTTCCAGTCCCCAAACGGCGATTTCTTTGGCCGGAATGCCAGAGAAAGTTGAGATTTTATCTGAAATTTCTGAATTGAAGATCGGATATATTCCAGAGGATCAAAAACATTTATCAAATCCTCCCCGCTGGAAATGCTCGACCGAATCTCTCAGTGCCAAAACTGTTATGTAAATACAATCCTAGATGAAATTGATATGCATGGAATTGCCTCGCTGCGGCATGTTGAACTCGTATTCACAGCATTTGTCCTCATAGTCCGACTATTCATCTGATAATTTCAATCGCTACACCAATTACGTGTGTAGTTTAGTTGTTTCAACCTTTAGTAGTTGCATAACGTCAGGCTTTCCGGCTGCATCCGGCGCTCTCAGTTCTTTATCTCGAATGCACCAAAAAATTATTAGAATAGGGACAAGAAATCTATGAGTCTATTTGTGCCGTTTTTAAAATATTTATTGAGTTTCGACAGTAAGAGGCAGTGTTTTTAAAAAATCTATAAGACTCAGAAATTCGATAAAAGTCTGCAAAATTAGAGAGTACAATCGAATCTATTTCATACGCTACAGGTTGAATGATTTTACGAGAGCTAAACCGAGAGACATTATGAGAGCGCCCTGGAACCAACGGCGCGATGATGATTGCATGGCACTCATTGTTAGGGTTGTGCAACCCTGGTCCCTGGGTCTCAAAAGACCACTCGAAGTCTCAAACCAAGGCTCCTGAATTTCTGCCATTCCATCCTTGACATCCGTGTTTAACGTTGCTCACCTCAGTATTTTGAATATAGGTGTTCTTGTCGCTACTTGGTACATGAATCCCTAAATTGAAACATCTGAAGCAGATGTGGCAAAAAACTGAGGTCATTCGCACCTCTATATTTAAAGAAAAATGCTAATGTTTCGGGAGACTCCAACTCAAGATTACTGATTCGTGACACCGCTAGTGGCGCGAGACAAGTAAATTTATATTGATCGGATCATTTTTGAAACCCTTAGATCCACAAGGTTCCAAAAATTCGGGCCAGGGGCCATTTCGCAACTTCCACAAGCAAGAGTTCAACGAGTACGAACTCATATTAGGTTTGATAATGACATATGTTACACACACCTGCGTACAATTTATGCAAAAATACTTGAGCCATTTCATGGGGATTTGAGTTCAAGAAATGCAAATTAATCACTGAGTGATGCCGAGTCACTGGCCGGTGGATCACAGTATGTAAGCGCCTAAAAATGGCCAGACTGGAAACATCCTGAAACAACGACTTTGGATCGGCCATTGCTTAGTAGATGTCGGGGTCCTAGAATGATCATTCTTCTTTATCAAAGTCTAGGAAATGGTGTCTTCTTAGTGTCAATCTTTCCCCTGCTTTCACCCTTAAGTAAGTTACCGTCAAAAACGAAAATTCCAGCAATTGAACTACAAGATCCCATTATGAATGCCTACGAATCTCTGCGCATATATCATATCATTTCCTGTGAGTACACGCTGGCAATGCATCATAATATTGCGAATGACTCAAATATGCATAGACTCCAGTTTATCGATCCTGCTCTACGAATACATAATCACTTGTCATCACGAATATAGGTATATTTGGAGGTGGGTCGAATTCAATGTGTCACTGCCGAACATGATCCTCCTATCATATGTGATATAGACGTCCTATAAATCTCGTCAAATGCATATACCTGTTTTCTCGCTATGTTGGTATTGGCGTGCAAATGTAAGCGACCTTATCTCACCTGCAGGAAATATCTCATTTTTCATAGTACAAACAGCTTTCTAGCTTCTGGTCCTCGGTCAAAGCCACCTATTCCAGAGCTTATTTGTAAACAATGGCTAGTATTTATCATGATCACTGGCACCTGCCTTCTTTTAGCCTTGGACATTATCCTGGTTCTTCGGGGTTGGTGATAAATCTATTTATTTTTCATCTGAATTGCTAATTTTTTATTTGACAGTTTATGCACTATATGATCGCAGCGTTAGAGTCGCCGTCCTACTTTCCACCGTGTTGGTTACTGAAGGAACTCTGATATTGTATTTCATATGGCGATCATTGTTCTTGGATCACATTTCTCTGAGTATAGCCTGCGATATTCGGGAAATATCCAACACTGAGATACCCACGTTAGTCCATCATCTTTTGTTCAAAGTTGACTGACAAAATTTCCATGCCATTATCGGTACGCTTTCAGAGCGGGAGTAATGGCAATCCATGCTGTAATTGCATTCATGATGATATTTAAGCGCAATGTTGCTCAAGGACGAGCTGCCGTTGTTACTGTTGTAGTCCGAGATGGACTGAGTGCCTTTACGTTGATCCTGGGTGAGCTTGCTCATTTTTTTCTCTGACTTTTTAAATGTTAACTGCTTATATCACTTCATGCAGCCATTTTTGCCACAACTATCCCTCGTCCAGCGTTTCTTCAGATTTCACATTCAAACTTGATATATGTGTGCGTCATATGTTTCAATATTCACAATTTGTTCGCTAACGAATGAAATCTTCAATAGCTGGTCCATTTCGCTATGGTCGATAACCGTGAGCCTCTTCCAATTTCCCTAACTCCGTATGAGATATCACAGTATTATATTTGTTTTATAGACATGCAGACTCATTTTAAATATGCAACACCTTCCGTCCAGTGGAAACAATGCACCAGCATCCTCTTGTGGGAGTGATTCAATGCTGGATATTACCTTTACAAGTTTCATCGACCTCTCCTCGGAGGAAGTTCCATCAATATCATTCCGTACTGTAGATTAAAACTTTCACTGAGATAATCGTACGAGACTGATTGTGATCCTTAGAGGGTCTCCAAATCTGTGTAGGGCCTCACTGGGGCCGTGTTCCTGCATTTCTCGAACTTCAGACAGCCTACACTCTATAAACTGATGTAGTAATATCGGGTCTTATTCCATTTCAACGTCGAATGGTGCCGCAGAAGTAGACCATGTCAATGGAAAATTCCCAAGCCCTTGTTAGAACTACCACGCTTCGACGCACTCTCCTGAAATCGGTAAGACTTGCTTTAGATGCTATCATTACCCTCCCCCTGACCGTGTGCCAGCGGATGCGCTATGAAATAGTGGATAATGGAGGAACATCTAGATCCGCATCTGAAGGGTTTTGTGACTATTCTACTAACGTCTATTTCCCTTCCTTTGGCGGCCTTGAGATGGTTTAAAGGGGTTTCAACCAGGTTTCAAAGTTGACAAAAGTGTTACTGCTGCTAGATATCAGTGTTACTCTAAAGCGATTAAATCTTCATGCGTCTGAGAGGTCATGGAATGTATGACCTCAAATAACTTCTGAAGGAATGAGGAGTCATCATCGAGGCTTCGGTTCGACGAAATTGGAGAGATCATCAGAAATGTTGCAGACCCCCCGCATGGTGCTGCCTGATTATTTATACTTTATCTTTGAGATGAGTGTTTTTCCCTGTCCAGCTGCCAGGTTTGGGAGATGACATACTGGTATTACTTAAATCATGTTTCGAAAGCTTTAAAATTAAAAGACATATCTTCACAGTGGTTGCATCCCAATTTCAGCGATCAACGCTGCTTTCTTTGCATTGTAGATGTCATGGCTGATCTACCGGCTACAAGGATCTTGATTCGAACGCTGCTATAACAAGAGTATTGGGAACAGTGGCTAAATATAACTTCAGCTCTAAAGCAGATATTAATTATACCACATTGAAGTTGAATAATTAAATAAAACTTTTCAATCTCGTGAAATGGGCAAACTGACGTCGATTACACAATAAATTGGCGTGTACATAAGTTCAATTGCCACGGTGAGAATTTAGACACCTGCATTTGTATGATTATAGCCCAACACTCCCTGGACATTACGATTTTCCGGGAGTTGATGTGAGAATCATTGGGAGTAACGATCCCATGAGATTATAAGCAATCGATTCGGGATCAGGCATTGCTTCGAGACTATTATTTCAGTAGCGAATTTATTCTGTCTTAAGGAAATGAAATATAGACTGTAATTTTACTCTGGCCTACATTGAATCAATAAACTAACATAAAATAATAATAAGGCGTGATTTACCACTATGATAAGTAAGATGGCCGTGCATTCTCATCAGTGTATAATTCGAGGAACCTATTGAACATCCTTTCGACGAAAACGTCAATACTCCACCCTAACTCTGGAACGATTCCTTCACTGATGGACTAGTCAGTCAATTGAGCAGTGGCCTCTCCATTTAAAGCCTGCGGATTTTCAAAGGGATTGCCGACACACATACTTTGCATTTCATCATCATCCCAGTCAATACCAGTGTTGGAATAATGGGCGCTTGTTTGCGTGAGTTTCGCGATGCACGCCCGATCACTGCGTGTATCCCTTTGGGATTCCTTGGTTATTCTACTAAATACTTACATTTTGTGGCATTCATAGTTTACTTGTTTCAGCCTTTATTTGTTTCACTAAGTATTATATAGGTAGTTTACTTGAGATGTAGTTACCCATCTGTTTACCCCTCGAGCTCACTGAGGTCAAACGCGAATCCACTGCTTTGTGATCGACTACAAGGCGCGCACTTTCATTTTAACAACCAGACCACCGTATTCTGGATTGTATGCGTTTGTCTGAGGCTTTGTGCCATTACAACCGCAACAGATAACATGCACTTCGTGCACAGATATCTTTGTGTGGAGTTGGATGCAGGAAGTACGTGAAAGGCGGAACTATGCAGCACACATATAATACCCGTCCCCGTTAATAAGACAGCATATGTTATGTATCACTTAATTTATACAGCTGATATTTGCCCCCAGAGATGCAATTCACGTATATCAGTACGAGACTTATTGGCGCCCAAAGCTAGATGTTATTTTGTCACATGATGCCCTAGATCTTGCTACTGGCAATAACAGCCATGCGCGTCACTAGCTGAAGTTCGATCATACTGTTAAGAAACCTTCAAGTTAGGTCAGAGCTAGGTCCTCTGCATAAATCCCATTAACATTTTTATATTCAAATTTCTTGAAAGATTTCTTGTTAACTGTATCCTATCCTATCCTGTTTATGCTAAACCAAATGGCCGTTTGAAACTCGCCGTACTTATTCTAGATGGCGAATGGGCAAACTGACACGTCGCGCAGATGGAGTAGTGGTAACCAGGGTCCTTGCCATGCGATCGAATTCGACCCGTCGATGGTTCCATTCCCTATTAATACATTCATTTTTGTCATTTGAGTATCATCCTTTCTTTGTCCTACAAGGCAATTTACGTTGATTGCTACTTCCAAGCTGCTCTGCTCAGATATTCAGTATTTGATCATTTTGAAGCCCAATACTTAATATTAGCCCATACCATAAGGTCCCATTGAATTACTTCATCTATGCTACAAATCAGAATAATGAGTGCATATTCTTGTCCTCGTGCGGACTGGAAGTGCTGTAGTCTGGCATCACTGAGATACCGGTTCTGATTATGGTGATGTAGTGAAAGCACCACGTTGAAGAGTAAGCCCTACTAAGTAGCTGTTTATCGATCATCTTTCATCCCTAGTTTCGTTACGGCTAGACCTAAGAACTTCAGAGTACGACTTGCGTTCTGAGAAATTTTCATCGCCTACAATATTCTCCCACTCATCTTCATACCAACTCTCGGAAAGTGCTTCGTCATCTTCTAGGGCGATGACCTGTTGCACTGTCGTAATAACCTCGAATTCTCTTGCAATGCCTATAGACAAAATTTCGTTCTCGATATTAGTTATGATCTCTTTAACAACACTGTTAAAATACCTTTTGGCTTAGACTGACGAGCAATATCTATAAGGGATACCACGACTGGGATATTTGTTTTAGACTCGTGGAGTGATTCAAAATCGGGGACATGGACAGCAATTTCCGGGTCTTGATCTTCGCAGTGTGAAATAGAGTCTCCATCGTCCACTTTTCGTCCGCAGATGAAGGAGTCACCGTTCCAGTGAATGCCGTCCATTCTTCCAGGGTTTCTGCGTGTGATTCCATTCAATGGTTTTTGGAACTAAAAGCACCACAATGAGCCCCGATTTCAAATATTGCGAGGCAGAGATTAAAAGCAGTGTACCTTTCCCTCTGCTTCGGCCTTCTTTGTGTTCGAAATTGCATCCCTAAAGCTTGTGCCCTCTTTCTCGGCTTGAGCTCGTATATTCTGATAATTTAGATCCAATCAATATCAAGATTTCCTGTAATATTTGTTGTAAATGCCTCGGAAATCTTACTTTGTTGAAGGCTTTTCGTGGAGATAGCTTCTGCTGGGATCGCGTCATATTTACTCAGATATCAAGCGAGAGAAGAGTTATTATGTGAATTGCGTGTTAAGAGTTGGGTTTGGCTAAAATGACTTAGTATCCGTCCTGCTTTTAAGTCCAAAGCGTGGAACATCTTGGAGTCACACTGCCACGGCACAGCCCAGGTACAGCCACTCTTTCGATGTGTTGTGAGTCATATTGCATATCCCGTGGGTATTTCGGCAGCGCGGCAAATACAGTCATCCTAGCGAGTCACAAAGAAATTATTGTTGACGCAAGAGCTATCCTACACAGTAAATGCTTCTTAACTTCAAAGTTCGATATTGTGCCTTAGCTCTGAAGCGGCTAAATTGTTATTAATACATACCGGGTGCTACAGTTGCGGACACGCAGAGTCGACAAATTTAGTATCTGATTTTTGGGGATTGGTATGACCACATGGAAACCTTGAAAACCATCAGAGTAGGTAGAAATCAATTTAATCTATTGATTGGTACGAGCTGATTTCCAGATATCAGCATATTTAAGAAATTTTCACTCAAAAATTTGGTGCACCCTAAATAAATCGCTAAAATCTCGGAAAATTCATTTTTGAACAGCTCTCGATAAGTACTATCTGATTCAATGAAAAGAAAAAAAAAATTCCTGGGTCCCATCTTCCTCAAAAAAAGTCTGGATATCAACAAGGAGAAGGAACCAGCTTTGCAAAAGGCAAAGAAATATGACTGGTTTACAAAATAACTCTTCCCACTGTTGTTTCACAGATTCAGAGACTCAAGATAATAAATATTAGGCATCAGCTAGATCTTGAGGTTGTGCTCCTAGTCTTGAATGCATATCATTTAAAAATCTGGCCACTAGCAAGGTTGAATTTGAGCAGGATGTAAATTTAGATGCTGATACAGACACTGAGGATTATGCAAAGAGAATGGGACAGGCATGAGGATAAAGAAGTTAATAAAAGATTGACTGATATGGCAGCTGAAGACAATCCAAATAATTTGAATTTGATTTCAAGAGTCAGCCATCCATGCTTGAGGCCTACATTCAGTCTCAAAATCATGAATGCATTTACCTTCCTAAATTTCATTGTAAATTCAATGCAATTGAGATGGTACAAGTTTTGTTACCAAGCATTAATTCTAAATTGATAACAATGTCTAGTAGTACTGTGGATGGTGCAAATGCTGATACTGTGAATTCAATGAGAAAAAAATTTAAGATGCATGCTGTTAAGCTTTACCTGGAAGCTTGCCCTACAGAAGTCATTCAACATTTCATTAATCACTTGTGGACATTCATGAGTGCATATTGACAGGGCATGCAGCCTCAGCGGTGTGGTCAGTGGAGAAGCAGCTATGATGTCAATCGATGCTGTACTCAACCCATCTAGATTGGATCAGATAATATACCCCTATGTTTTCATCATTTGTGGACCCTAACTTCCGATTTTTTTGGCCGAAAATTTTGGCGCACCCCAAAAGTTGTGGGAAAATTATGAAAAACACATTTTTGAACTGCTTTCGCTTGCCTGAGTCCAAATCTGTTGTTATTTTTCTCAACAAAAATATCCTTATTAAGATATCAACTTTGTCGACTCTGCATGTCCGCAACTGTATCATATACAACACACAACATTCGATTGTGGGTCATGTGATGTTGGCTGTATCATGGAAAACCCTCGACAGAAGAACAGAACACGGATAAATATTTGCAATGTTTTCATGAGTCTGGGCATAGTCGATGGGAAGTGAATCATGATGAGACGAGAGCGAAAACCATCGGTTACAATGCAAAGTGGTGTCTTTGATCCTTCTTTGATGTGGCCCTTGACTGAACTGAGTCGTTGGAAGTCCATTATGTCAGGCCCGGAGTAAGTCTGCTCCCGCCGCGGGACCGCAAGTCGTACTTGGCAAGCATCAATCTGATCATCGTATTTGTTGGAAAGCGTTGAAAAAAAGTAGATGTAAATAACACCATCGCCAAGCCACTCACTACTTCTGTTTAAATGAGAACGAGAAACAAAGACGTACACTGTCAGAAATCAGACAATATTTTATTGTCGAGAAATATTATGATATTAGGGTAAGATAAATATTCGTAAAATCATAGCTTACAGAAAGCAGTACACTGAAGAGAAGTGCAACAAAAGCTGGCGAATGAAACATACACAGTAGGTCTACGAGCACAGGTACAAGATGAGAAGGTAAAGATGATTTATCGGTACGAATGGCATAAAGACGCAGAGCAGAATTAAACGTGTTGATTGTCGGCGTCGTTATCTACATCGTGTGCGGGCTTTTTGCGATTCCGCCTATGCTGACCGCGGCGAGATGTGGAGGGAAACTCGCAGTCCTGAGAGCGACGAGTGCATTGACTAAGAATGCGTAAACATCAAACTATACAAGTCTTACGATGAGAAACACGTACTTGCAAGATGGGTTCAAACTGCCAGGGGCTGGACGGCCGCAAGCGATCTTTCGTTCTCGACAGAAGAAGCAGGCTAAACTTAATCTTTTGGGCTCCTTTGCTTTTTTCTTTCCGGGAGATTTGGAGGGCTTCGTACTGGAAGAAGGTCCAGGAGATAAATCGGGAAGTACAGATGGAGTTTCCTCTACGACGTGTTCAGTTGGCCTGGTAGACTTCGGCAATTTTCGAGAGGACGCGCATGCCTCAGAAGCGAGCGCAGGCTGAGAGCATACCTGCAGGGATGACTCTTCTCTTTGGACACGCTCCATAAATTCCACGTTCGCTGAGAGTTCAGAGTACGAGGAATGCGGTACAGAATACATTGGTCGATCTGGTGAGGTGAGAATAGGCGGAGAAATTGGTGGGTGAAAAAGAAGGGAAATATTTCGAACGTCGAAAGCAGGGCTAGAATACGTAACATTTGGATTGATCGCTCTCATATGTTCGGACACTGGAGGGTCCAAAATCACGTACTGAGAAGCGATAGATGAGCTCTGCTTTGATAGATTGATTAGTATGTACCGTAAGCTCGAAGATAACGGACGTACCTTCATCTCTGAAGGAACAGTGCAGTTTATAACCGGAGACCACCGTGACGATGATTGCGATGGAGCATCTGCCAAATTTACTAAATTTTGGGTCAAGCCTTTGTTTTCTGAGAACTTCTCACAGCCTAGATCAACGCTTTCGCAAGGCAGACTCGATAATTCCCAGCAATTTTGAGCCATTGGGAAGCTTTCAGTGTATTGAGAATTCTGACTTGAGCTACGTTCGATATGAGATTGATCGTTGCAAGACCTAGAGAACGGGCAAGCATTGGATACATCTCCACGCGCTCGGATGGCAGATATATGAGAAAAATTATCTTCCTGCTCAAGATCCAACTCTATCACTTAGTCGAGCGATGAGAGAATATCAGACGTACCATAAATGCGCCGATGTTCCTATGCTCGCTACAAAATCTCTCGACCTCTGGAGCGAACAACTGACCCAACTCTTCCATGCAACAGTTGTCGTTGAACTTGAACTGGCCCAAACGATGATAGTCGATATCGGTTCCAGCGCCACATAACGGTGATTCATTCAGATTATACCTCAAAGGTATTTCAACGGGACCACTGCAATACATTCTCCTGACCAAAATTCGCGCGGAAAATACAAAGTATTTGGAGTCTTGTTGATTATCGACCTTGTCTTTGTTGTCGTGGGCGATATTATGCAGATCTTGTATGAGCACGTAATAATAGGGAGATAACAAAAATCTGAAGCGAACTCTTGTACAAGTATCTCAGGGAGGCTCAGGAGAAGTAGCACGATAGAGACGCAGTGAAATGGAAAAGGGGAGGAGAGGATGAAAAGACGTTATAAAGGATGCCCGAAACGAGCTAGAGTTTAAATAGACATCACAATACGAGTTAAACCCACGAGGCGCACGTTGCCTATATTGGGGGCTGTAAATAGGACCACATAGGTGTACGAGCCAATTCAACTGATTCAAATGTTGTGTTTACTTCTCAGTTTATGATAGTAAACATGGACCCACATAAAGAACTACAGTCGTTGTTCTCCCTCTATTATCCCAGTGTTACGATGCAGATTCTGTATGTTCAAGATGAGTACCGGATAAATAAAGGTGACTTCGTGGGTGGTTCGTTCATCTGCTTAACCCCACGATGTAACCGCGAGGCCCTTCTGCCTTTGTTAAGAGATCTGGCATATCAGTGTGACACTGTAGGCGTTCGATGACGAAAAATCGTGCGTTATGCCCCTGTCAGAGCACAATAGTTCATTAGCTTCATGAACGTGAAAATAATGGGGTACGAATCTGCAGAAGAATGCGGGTAGATACCTTAGTCTGTGTCAGTGCTACCACGTCCTGCAGCCATTTTCACGATCTGATGCCTGGTTAAATAGATAATCAGGGTGTGAATCACATCGTAACTTTGTTGTACAAGATCTACTAATAGAATTCCCTGAGCGATCAATGAAATCAGCAAAAATGGGGTGGAAAAAGGAATACATTGCAGTAAAAGTTTGTTGAGACTGCAGGCTCTGGAGTGCATGCCGGAGAAGAAAACGGAGATAGAGGGTTTCCAACGGGTCACGGCCGGACCGTAAATCGTTCCTTCCTGTGCTTCTCGGTGATTCGAGCATTGAGCTGAATATTTGCAAAATAGAATATAGCATTAGCTAAATGCTATTATGCTTTAGCCTCGATAAATAGCCGGATTCGAACACTTTCCACGTACATAACCTTGCAGTTAGAACACCGGTGGCGGTAAGCGTAGTAAAATAATTTCGAAATCAGAGCCACATTAATCTCCTGTGCCCAGGCGTGGTGGGCGTTAGTGGTATTCGTGTGAAGATCATTGCTGCTCGATTGGGAACGATGAAAGATCAATGAAAGAAAAAACAACACCATCAGATTTTTATTTTCCAGTTAGAGGAATCATTTGTGGGCTCACCACGGAATAAAACACAGAAACGCATAGCTGACTCAAATATAACGTGAGCACTGGGACCTAGTTTATTTGAGAGTTGGATCATACCCGATATGTGTTCTTGAACGTCAGGGTTTTACCTAGAAAGGAGAAAATCGGAATATCGATTAGAAGCCGCCCGGTATGAAGTTTACTTCTAGCTGCTATAGAAAAGGGGTGAAAGTTATTACTAACGCATTAGAATGAATTTAAGCAACTCACAGTGGCGTCCGCGCGTCGGCCGTCTTCCCTCCTTCCGGTTACTGCTGGCGGTAAAGAACTGGAGCGAGTTTAGATGAGCATGCAGGAATCCATTTCCTCACCGACGCATCTGGGAATCACTGCATCTATGGAATTAGGATACCGGTATTTGTGCCTAGTATCACTAGCAGTAAAAACCTCATCTGTGAGAAAACAATTCTTTCGCAATGCCAGCCCCGTATTGCAACCAGCACAACTTCTTGATGATCACTGGTCAGGCACATAACGCCCGTCGCCCCTTCTTGAGAGGAAGAGGTATTTATTTTGCTGTAAGAATAAGACCGTTATTATTCCACAATGGTCGACGGGAAACTCAATGCTGCGTGAAATAAAGGAGAAAGGAGTAAAATTGGTGTTTTTTTGTTGTACATGTTCCGTTCCGTATGCGGTGCTGTGGCCTGTCGAATACTTACTTATCGATACAAGAGAAATTTCCATCCATCCTACATATTACCTCCGAAAAAAAAATCCCGCAGAGCCTATTTCGCATCGCGGATACTGACCTGGACAAAGAGCGTCGAGAACAAATGCTGCGCGAGCTGATTATCATGAAGCGGCAGGTGTCTGTAGCCTGTCAACAAAAATCCCTCATTCAGCGCTCCCCTTCTCAATACCCAATATTGCCGACTACGTACCATTGCCCAGGCAGCTCAAAGGGGTACAATACACTGCAATCGGTGGATCGTCCTCGTCGTCCTGCCCTTTTTGCCTCACCGCAAACTTGACAAAAATCAGTTCCTTCATATCGCCCACGCAGTCAAACGGGAGGAGCATCTCCTCCTGCCAGACCGGGTTGAACCCGTTATTCTTGACGACACAGGTACTGAGGGAGATGGTGCGCGTCGAGGCGGCGCTGGTGCGCGTGGCATCGGTGGAGGGGGAGTACTGCGCCCCGGCGATGGTCGCGGACTCCGGGAGGAAGGGCGAGTGCGTCCAGTCGGGGATGTGCAGGGACACGGTGACGAATGGGTCGACGATGGACTTCTCGATAATCTCCCGCCCCGTGCTGTCCCGCAAACGGGGGAGCTGTTGCGCTGAGATAATCTACGTACACGCGTTTCATGCTCAGCACCCACGCAAGAAAAAAGTCCACAATAAGGAAAGAGGCTCACAGTGACGTCCAGAAAATGCTCCGTCCTCTTTCTCATCAGCTCCCCTCCCTCCGAGCGCAGCGCATCCGGCTTCAGGACATACCCACTCCGACCGTTGCGCAGGAACATCGCTTGATTGATCATATAGCCCAAATCTAAACCGATTCTCGCATCAATCAGCACACCATCCCATATTCACAAGGACACCCACAGAGCCCCACCGCACATAACAGAGGAGGAAAAGGAAGGGGAAAGCCGGAGTAGCGGCACAAAGATATTTTCCTCGTCCCCTAACCCTCCCTAGCGCCGAGTGCGAAAGAATCAGTAAGAAAACACTCACCGAAGGTCTGCCAATTAATAGCCACCACCTGCGCGCCCGCCGCCCAAAACCGCTGTGGTTCAAAATTACTCGAGCCCACCCGTGTGCCCTTTGGATATACCCTGACCATATGGCCCCTACTATGCCTTATTAGATCTCCTACACTGGCTTTGACGAACCGCGCGGCGCTATTCTCGGAGAGGGAGAAGATGTGCTCGGGGGCGTACTGCGTGTCGGGAGTGAGACCATGGCACTTGATGCCGACGGTGTACACGAGGAGGGAGGCGAGGCGGAAGGACATTTTGAGCTTGGGTTTCTCTTTTCTGGGGCGGAGGGAGGGGGATTTGTGTCGCATTTTGCGCCATTTTTCCTTTAGGTTTTCGCCGAGACTATTGTCTTCCTCGGAGGAGGACGTGGATGAAGGAGGATCAGCTTCCAGTGCTTTCTGCGCCGCCTTCTCTGCTTGCACTTTCGCGAGCTGGTCGACGACATACAGATTCTTTGCCTAACAAAACACGATGAGCATCCACTTCTACGGAAAAGAAAACGCAAATTGGAAAAGAAATGTACCGACCTTCAGAAGCACCTTTCCCTTCAACGCCTCTGGACTCGGCAGCTCCTCAATCTTCGGCCTCCCCTCCACCGGCGCCTGCACCAAACTATCTCCAAACACCTCGTTCATGATATCGACCATCGTATCCTGCTGCCCCAATCCACAATGCACTTCCGCTGAAATTAGCAGGGGAAAGGGGGACGTAACAAAGGCATATTTCGCGATGGCCGCGCAGATGTCCGCGAGGGGCACTTTGGATGTGAAGGTCTTGCCATGATAGACGATTGGGGAGCCGGAATCGCCGTCGTAGATGTCCACTGCAGAAGAAGGTATCAGGAAAGGCAAATTGGACTCGATGAAAAAGGACCGAAGAAGGACGCGAATTGGCTCCAATAAACAGGAATGTCAAAAGGATCAAGAAAAAGCAGGAGCATCCCCATATCCAAACAAAATCGCAAAATTCCCATCAACTACCCCAGAGCGAACGAACGAAACCCCACTCACATTCAACACTCCGGCAACTGTGCAGCAGCGCCCTAATGTACCCCTCAATCGTGCTCACTCCCACCAGTTGGTGCCCCACGAGGTACGTGTTATGCGAGGAGGAGACGAAGTACTCCGAGAGGGGGCGTGTCATGTCATGCCAGATGGGGGGTGTGTGTGACGGGGCCGATTCATCGGAGGCAGGGACAGGGACGGGCGCGCCGGGCTCGATGAAGGCAGCGTTGTCGGGGGAGGCAAGGAAGGACGTGAAGCCGTCCAGAGTCAGATAGGCCGCGTCATCGAACTTGGGGTGCTCCACCGCACCTACACTGACAGAACCTGTCGTGGGCACGGCGCCTTCGGCCGAATCCTTGCTTCCCTCCTGCTTCTTTGAACTGGCCTGCTGGCTCTTCGAACTTGCCTCCCCGGCCCTGCCTCCCGAGGCGTATCGCGCGAAGACACCCTTGAGGTCATCCTGAGACAGAGGGGACTGCGGGTATCAAAAGGAAGAAGGATCAGCGTGTGTGTCTCGAATTTTGATCGTACCGTGCTCCGAGAAGCGGGTGAACAGTGAAGAATGATGAATGAAGTGCATAGATAGAATGCCGGGATAGATGCCGGCAAAATAACGTCCAACAAAACTGGAAAGAAAGTCGATAGGAACTGCAAAGAAACTCCCCAAAAAATTCAAATCAAGAAAGAATCTCGCAATAAACGCGAGCCAAACTCGACGACAGAAATCAGGAAGAATTTCGACCTAATCTCGAAGTAAACTCGCAGGAAACCGGACAGCAACTCGAAAAAAACCCCTCAAAATCTCGAAAAAAACAAACTCGAAAGCAAGACAGAGAAACTTACCTTCTGTATCTCACGCATAAACTTCTCGAACACCCCGAAGCTCATTCGAAGAGACTGTGGACCGTCCTCCGACTCGGGCGAAGATTGAGCGCAGAAGCTCGCGAAGATGGACTCTACATCCGGGCGGCACTTGAGGATCCTAACGAACCGCTGGAAGGCAGGGAAGTCGAGATGCCCGAGGTTCGCGGTGTCAGCTTCCTGTAGGAGCGGACGCGGTAAAGGAGGGAGTGAGCAAAGAAAGAGTTGAGCGAAGGAAAGGCCCACCCAAACGCACCTTGAACATCACCCCCAGCCTGGCCTTCTCCAAATCAACATTCAGCCGCTTACACAGCCTTTCCACATCATCAAAGTCCAGTACCTGGTCCCCCTCCTCGTCCGCGCCCACCCAGTACTGCCGCTCCCACACGCTCTCGCGCAGCGCGACGTTGCCCAGGCCCTGCATCAGGCCCTGGCGCACGGCGTACAGCTTCCTCAAGGCTGCGTCCCATAAGGAGAAGAGCGCGGGCGTGGATGCGATGAGGTGCAATGTCTTGTATTTCCCCTCGAGGATGTAGATGATTGCGATCCACCGGTCTTGTAGGGAGGCGGGGAGGGAGAATTGGTGTACGTAGTATGAGCAGTCTGCGCCGGTGCGCAGCTCTTTGATGCTCTCGATCGGGACTGGGGTGTCTCTCCAATCAGCTACTACGCGAAAATGAAAGACGAAAAGCGCACCCGTGCCCCCTCGGCTGGACTCATACAGCACCTGCCCCTCGTCGGGGTCGATCCGTGCCCGTACCTGCTTCTGCTTCCCGTCCGACGACACCTTCGTCATCACCGTCCCCGTCCTCAGCTCCTCCGGCACGTCCATCTCGCCCCCCGGGGCCCCTGGGTGGGTACTTCCCAGCTTGTCCTCCATATGTGCTAGGTGGTGCGCGTTGCGGCGGACCCAGCGTTTCGCTTTATGGTGCGGAGCCGTGGTGGGCTACGGGTGTGGGGTGTAAGCTGCTAGTTACTCAGGAGGCTGAGGCTGAGGTGACGATGGGATGACGCTGGCAGCGATAGCTCCGCATCATTGCTTGCCAAGCGCTGCACTCGAAGCAACGAGGTTGCTGTGCGCTGCAATCATCTATCGATGGCCCGGTTTTTATTAGGTGGGTGTTATCTTATCTTATCGAAATCGCTCGATCGCGAATTGAGCTGACATGAACATCGACTCACCGATTAGAGCCTAGGGTCCTGAGCGCTTGCATTAATGATTCTGCTGAAATTGGCGTGGACTTTTTATCAACTCCCGTGAGTCGATTGACTGGCGTAAATATTATTCTCCGGGTGCCTACTTATCGTGCACGATACGCGCGCAGGGCCTATTGAAACATGCTGAGGGTACGAAGATGTGCACGATACATTGAATGACAGACTACGGAAAGTTGGTAGATCGAAATTAAGGTAAAAAGAATGCCATAGGTGTGAAAGTTGAGCCGGAGAGGATACAAACAGGATTATCACTCACAGATAACCAGCATGCAGTAAAATTAGTCTATGAGTATAGCAAGATCCCTTACTTATTGCAGCTATTCTGGAGAATACTGTGAAGGGAAACGCGCATAGCCCAGGTAAGCAGCAGAAGTTTCATTACTTGAAGTACAGCAGCAGCCCAGCGGCAAATTGCATTCGTACGAGCAGTCTGATTGCTTACCTCACAAACATGAAAGATGCTAAAATCCATTGATAATCCACTTTCAGGACGTTATCGGAAAACATTCTAAATATCTAAGGCGCCCATCTGAGACTTTTGTATCTATTTATCATGCGACTCACAGCCCACCACTCCATCACTGTCCATGGGAGCAGGTTGCATAGCGAAATTTCCCGGACGTGGATCACTCGTACGTCCAGTTAGAGTAGTGTGGATCGACGGCAGTACTACGCGGAAGGAGATAGTTTGGTCCTGCCTTGCACCACTATGCCCTTCCATCGCGCATCCAAGGCTGACTCGTATGTTGATCAAGGTGAAGGAAATACCTCCCACTGCTGGGATGCAGGCTAGCGCACAATGGTAGAAATTTGAATGAGCTAGATAGGCAGCACTGAATACAATCCCCCAGGCACTAGGTCACCGTGAGGGAACAATACTCCAGGCAGAGAAAAACCCTCTTACGTATATCCTGCAACACTCTCTACAAGGACAGCGACAACATTCTGATTTCTCGTGAACGAGTGTGAAATAGCGTAGATGAAGCAAGAGGACGCACGTTAAGACTTCGACCACCAGATACCAGCGACTGGTTTGCAGAGTTTACAGACCATATACGATGCACAATAAAACCTACATATAGTTCAATGAGAATTTTCCCAAAATCTGGAGGTTTGGAAGCTAAAATCGTACCGGTACAGTAGACATTGGTACTGACAAATATTATGATATAGGGTTCAAGCATCAGGAACCCATGATTTCGATATGTGAACCCACTTACCACAATACGAATATGGAGCTTAATATGATCCAACGACTAGTGCCAACATCATAAGGATTCTCAGCCCCAATTGAGCGGGAATTTTGATAAGTGATCCCGACAGAACTAGCTGTAAAACATATTGAGCTGCGTCTGGACGGACCCATAGAATCAATGACTACATACCTACCAGGCCCAAAAGAGTACAGACCGGAAACATGATCACGTATGATAGTTCACGGTTCCATATGACCCATAATCGATATACCTACAAATTCAGCAGCTTATCAGCCATCGCTTAGTGCTTGTAAATCCATACACTATGGGTTCAAAACCAACCATCATTGAGTCGATAAAGATTACCGAGACTGTCATAAAACCAGTGTTAACAACTCCCACTGTCGTTAACTCAGAGTAGTATTTCAATGGTGTAGATCCGCCGTTAAATGTCATGAAAGCTTGGAATAAGCTGATAATGTTTGTTATCCAATGCTGCAATGCTGCTCGGTAAGCCCAACAGTGGTGGAGATGAACGAGGCGAAACATACGCCTGTAATTGTGCAGAAGAGGAATATCAATCCTATTACCAAAGGCGACGAGAGAGAACTGATTGCATTCCCTGTAGTTCGACGCTGCCGGTCGAACAGCAGATACAGAGATGTCGGGAAAGCAAGAAGGAACATCCCGTAGAGCAAGCTCTCGATGCACACTGAGGCTAGGCTGGTAGGCACTAATGGAAAAATGTCGCCCATGATGGAGGTTTATTAGGGGTTAATAGGAGTGCTTCCAAGGAAACAACATAATTTGCGAAGCTTTATATCGTACAGATAGCTAGCAACACCACTCCTTCGATCATGTTGTTCAATAATATCCTTCGATGTGAAAGATCATCATTCGAATCTTTTCACATGTGGAGCCACTAGGTACCAGTATTGCCTGCTGGAAGGCGAGGAAGTCGAGATGCCAGAGTTCCACGGTGTCAGCTTCCCGTAGATGCGGACGCAGTAAAGGAGGGAGTGAGCAAAGAAAGAGTTGAGCGAAGGAAAGGCTCCCCCAACGCACCTCGTGTTGGAATATTGGATTGCAGTTTGCGAGTGTTTCGCGATGTCACCGCATTTACGCATACATCTCACTTCCGTTAGTTTACATTCTTGTGGCTTTTCTATAGTTTACTGCATTTGTATATTAGTTTCAGGCTTACAGTATATAGGTAGTCTACTATTGTTGTATGTACTCATCCGTTTACCCTCTTGGTATTGGAATATTAGATAGTACAAATGATTCCATTCCCCATCTATGCTTTCTATATTCAGTACTATGCATCTCACCTCGCTATTTAGCCACCGTTATGTAGACTTTATGGTTAACTGTTTCATATGCCCCCATATCGTTAGTTTTATTATGTAGTCTTTGGCTCGAGAATATGTACTTAAGGACATTATTTGTACAGTATTCACTACGCGTTTACCTCTAATTTATTGCGCTTTTCTCGTATTTCCTGCGCTTGCTATCATCTTTTCAACACTTGGACCCCCCCCCCCTTATCCTTCTGAGGACAAACTGTCTTCGATGTCGTCGAGACTGCGTCGCTTATTTTAACACCTTGAACATCACCCCCAGCCTGGCCTTCTCCAAATCAACATTCAGCTGCCTACACAGCCTTTCTACATCATCAAAGTCCAGCACCTGGTCCCCCTCCTCGTCCGCACCCACCCAGTACTGCCGCTCCCACACGCTCTCGCGTAGCGCGACATTGCCCATCCCCTGCATCAGGCCCTAGCGCACAGCATACAGCATCCTTAAGGCTGTGTCCCATAAGGAGAAGATCGTGGGCGTGGGGGCGATGAGGTGCAGGATCTTGTATTTCCCCTCGAGAATGTAGACGATTGCGATCCACTGGTCTTGTAGGGAGGCGGGGAGGGAGAATTGGTGTACGTAGTATGAGCAGTCTGCGCCGGGGCGCAGCTCTTTGATGTTCTATATCGGGACTGGGTGTCTCTCCAATCAACCAGTGCACAAAATGAAAGACGAAAAGCGCACCTGTGCCCCCCGGCTAGACTCATATAGCACCTGCCCCTCGTCAGGGTCGATCCGCGCCCGTACGTGCTTCTGCTTCCCGTCTGACGACACCTTCGTCATCACCGTCCCCGTCCTC
Source organism: Nidula microcarpa (assembly GCA_036937055.1). Lineage (NCBI taxonomy): Eukaryota > Fungi > Basidiomycota > Agaricomycetes > Agaricales > Nidulariaceae > Nidula > Nidula microcarpa. The sequence continues at coordinate 688 of JASFDD010000327.1, read as the reverse complement.
AACTCCTCTGGCGCATCCATGTCGCCCCCCGAGGCCCCGGGATGCACCTTGTATTCCTCGGCGTGTGACATGTGTGCTACTAGGTGGTGCGCGTTGCGGCGGACCCAGCGTTTCGCTTTATGGTGCGGGGCCGTGGTGGGCTATGGGCGTGGGGTGTAAGCTGCTAGTCATTCAGGGGGTTGAGGTGACGATGGGATGATGCTAGCAGCGATAGCTCTGCATCATTGCTTTCCAAGCGCCGCACTCGAAGCAACGAGGTTGCTGTGCGCTGCGGTCATCTATCGATTTCAAAAGGTGAGTGTTATCTTATCTTATCTTATCGAAATCAAGTAGGCATTATATAATTTTCACAATCGCTCAAACGGTGTGGCTGTGGCATTGTGGCCGACAATGTTTGGTTTCGACCTGAGCAAGACTTGATCGCCACTCTCATTAATGATTCTGCTGAAACTGGTATGTAATTTTATCAACTCCCCGTGAGTCGATTGACTGGCATATGTATTATTCTCCGAGTGTCTACTTATCGTGCAGGGTACGCGCGCAGAGCTGCTTGAAACGTGGCGTGGGTACGAAGATGTGCACGATGAACGGAATGACAAAGTACGGAAAGTTACATCACGAAAATTTAATGTCCAAGATATTTCCAGAGATAGTTGAAACCCAGCTAAAAGTGTGACATTACCGATAA
>JASFDD010000326.1:0-22703 GCA_036937055.1 Nidula microcarpa | reverse complement strand
ATTGCCAATGTAGTCGATTGTTATAGATCAAATGTTTTCAGTGAGTCGGGGACTGGCGCTTGCGCCGCTACCAGGATGTATAGTACTGTCACGTGGTCGTGTGTAGCCTACCAATATCTACGCCCACAGCGAGTCTCCAACCACTCATTTCTTTCGATATTCCGCCACATCTACAAAATTTACATTTTATCTTGTCACTCTCGTAGCTGTCGTTGCAATAATAAGCATTAAGTGTGCCAATGTAGATTCCGTCAGATTATTCTCCAACTTGTGATAGTGGCTGGATTTTTTTAATGACTTTATGATAGATTCTGATGACATTTGGCGATAGCACTGGATTCAACGGCGTACGCGTAACCCAGTAAATCGTCCCTGGCGTATACACTAAGCTTCTTCCTGGATTCAACTATGTCATCCTAGATTTCTCTGCGGCAGGAGCGAAGAAGATACATAATTCACTTGAATAAATACTCGACGATTTGGAGTCCTACATGCTACCAGTAAGGTACAATAGGTCCCTTTATAATATTTTGAATGATCGCTCTAACATCTGAAATGCATAACTCGGGTATAATTCCTTCTCAGAAAATCTTAAACAATCCCAGACTCCAGAAGTTCAGAGTTCTTTCGAGCATGGACCTGGTCATCATAAACCAATAGAAAGCGCTCGTCCCCAGAATGTATACTACTCTGAGTCTCGTAACTTAGATGGCGAAGATGAACATTTACTTTACCATGATCAGAGCTAATGGAGGAGCTCCCCTCTCCTGTGAGTGAGTTGGACAGATTTGGATTGTTCTCGAGGAGCATCACAAGCTTAAGCAAGCGCTCGTCTGCCGCCTGGTCTACATCCGAATGCTCTTGGGATGCCGGCTTTCGGTTAATAGAGTCCAACACTGTACTGCTCGCATGAGGTCTTGTAGCAGAAATAGCTGACTCCGGTCCTGAGTTCACGGGAGCGAGCGACGCAGTCGGCGCAGCGTCCTGCATGAACAAAGAATTCAGGTAGGCCACCTCAGATTGATGCATAATAACAATGGGTGAGCGTAAGAGGGAAAGGGAGCTCGCATTTCCATTCCTGTTAGTGACGATAGACTCTGCTATAAAATATGAATGGAAAAGCAACGGTAACAATGATAAGTAAGTAACGATTTCATTACTTGGTAAATTTACATGCTTACAGTAACCCGGATATAATTGCGTAGTATTAGGCCGCGCTCGTCTGACTCTCTTCCTCCTCAAGCATAGGAAGGCGAGTGCGGACATGACAACGAGGCCGGTGAAGATGCCCAGAGCAATCCCTACGATATGACCCTTAGAAAAACGTGATTGGTGATGGGGAGCGTTTTCTGTCGGTAGAATTGATCCTGGTGAATTCAAAAAAGTTATCTTAGTTGCAATGGACGATTGAGTGCCATTAGGATTTAAGGAGCTGTAGGTGCTCATGGTGCTGGTCCTCGTAGAAGCTGGAACCCTGGAGGCGACAATGCTGGATTCGGTGCCTATTGTAGCATTACTAGATATACTAGCGGAGGCATCGCTGACAGTTACGTTGGCAGTTTCAACTTCAGTAAATGGAGTGGCCATTGAGTTTTCTGAAGAATCACTTGGTGATGAAGCATTGCCACCAATAGGTTCACCTGTCGTGCTCGCCAAAGAACTGAAGGTATTAATAGATAGACCCGCGCTCTGGGTTGGAGAAGCAGCGATTTCCGTAGTTGATATGGAATGGAGGACGACGGCAGTGGTCAAAGTCTGCACTGATGTAGCCGTATTTACACTTTTCATGCTGGTGGGGTGGGTGTCAAGGCTGCCAAGTAAATCCTTGCTCGCGGTGAACAGTCCGCCGGCCACATTGCCTAACTTGCTGATCAAATTTCCAGGAAAGTCTTTCCTTCCGCTCATTGTTGTCAGGAACGACGTGTCCCGCGTCCGGGCGGGGAAGTACCGCCTCTGCTGCATTTAACCAAGACGTGATTCAAATTTATTTCTAAATCTAGGTTTTCGATAGACAACATACGAGCTTGCAGTTGGCCGAACTTCAACTGTGTTAAATTTGTTGTAACTTGTGGGTGACAGTTTAGATAATCGAAGAGGAGCAAAAGCTTTCTATTTCAAGGAACGTGAGTATAGTACTCGAGTAATAGTTATTAGTGCAAGATGAAATAGATCTGAACTAACAGTCTAGGCAAGATTGGTAGTTCAGTACTATATTATAGGTGGGAAGGGAAAGGGCAGAAGGTAATCATAAAAGAAACGAGCGATATTGGAGAAACGATTTATAAAGAGGCGAAATGATCATCCGCGCACCTAGATCTGCTGGTAGTAAAGAACAAGGAGCATTGAGACTTGAAATGATCAACATCTACCCTGGCACCAGCAAGATGCAAGGTCTCACACTAGCACTCACGTGCGAAAGGATACTCTTACAATAGCTTATTATATCCTAGCGGGCCCATGATATGTGATTCATTCATGATTGTGATCATTACTAGTGTTTCAATGCTATCGTGATTGAGAGATTGAGATGAGACTATGCAAATGGATCAAGCGAGACGTCTGCGTAAACGTTATACGTGTTCATACTTCTCATGTGAGTCCTGTACCCATTCCAAACGTAATTAGCATGCTGCATGGTTTCATATTGTAGCTAGTCAGGCTCAAGTTTCGATAATCCATGAGGAGACAGAGCCAAGACCTCTGGGGGAACTATATTGTCGGTCTTCGTGAATGCAATTAGTTCCTTTGCACCAGCAAATGGGTGCACCGCGCACATCGGGAATCTGAAAGGGTAAGAATAAGCACAACCACATATGTTTTCCCAAATGTTAAACGAGCCAGTCAGTAATGTTACTGCCGTTCAGCTCGGCTCAGCTCGGCTTAAGCATCATGTTGTTCTAGAACTGAGCTGAGCTGAGCTACATCAAATTCTGCTCAAGCCCACCGGTTCCCACCGCGGACGCTGCCCTATAATCTCACCGATTTAGGTGCGAATAAATAATGAATAATATTAAAATGGCTTCACTTATATGTACTAGATATCTCTTGAATTGATTTAAAATGAGATCTCCAATAAAGTCAATATTTATCTGCCAGATTTATTTTAAATCAATCCTTGATATAACTGTCACTGAAATCAAGAACAAAGATCAGACAGTAAATAAACATAAATAAATACATCGGATATAGTCACAATCTATTGATCATTAATCCATCAGATATATTATGGATTTATTAATTCATGTGATTTTCATGTCCTATAAATGCTGTTATTTCCTCAGTCATGCTAGGGAAGTCCATTTACCAGGCAACTGCCCCTGCTGTACACAATTCAACACTGTATTAGTAGCAATTGTAATGCTGATAGTTGTTATTATAATATTGAGGCAAAACTAGCAGTCAGAAATTGCAAGTATATCAATATCACTAATTATTCTTTGGAAATTAATAGATCATGAATACAGCACACAACTTATGGAGGGAGTACTATTAGTGTTTAGTCACTGGGTCATGCTTGATGCAGTTATTCATTTTTTCTGGCATACCTTAAGGCCAGAGCACAGACCAATTGATTCAGCATGGGAGGATTGGGAGCCTCAGGTGACAAGGTCTTTTTCAACAGTAGGAAAGAAACTGCTACAGATGACCTTTCCTTCATTGGTTGCTTTTCAGCCATTGAAGGAGATATCTGCTGCAGTAGTTGATAATAACCTACTGCAGCCAAAAAAAATCCAGCTATTGGAAAGCAATTGCTTCAGAAGACATTTCATTCAGCAATTGCTTTCCATTTGTTGAAGGCAATATCTGTGTCAAAAACTTGTTTCTGGGTAAGACCTAGAGTTTCCAGGCAAGTAATAACTCGGAAGGGGCAAAGGGAAATGACCAGAGACTCCGGTGATATCTCTGGGAACATGTTCTAGCAATACATTGAAGAGAGGATCAGAATGGATGGTGGCTTCAGCTTATGTGCTGCGCCCCCTTTGTTTCTAACATCCAATTTACAGATTATTATTAGTGAAGTTGAACAGAGGTAATGGATTGCAAACTCAGCTTCCTGACCAGAGGGTGGTCAGGTAAAATCTCCAGAAACCAGAGATTTAGTGTGAGAGCGATAACAATAATGAGGAGAGAATAAGAGAGCAGAGGATGTTGAGGATGTCAGAGTAGCTTTACCAGTGAGGAGGAACTGACAATGGTAAAGTCATAGTAATTAACAAACTGAAGTACTATGATACATTTGAAGTACTTAAATACTAAGTAACCAGAGTAAATATGCAGAGCACTATAATCATACTAGTGCAATGGAGAAGTAAGTGGGTTAAGAGACAGAGAGCATATGATGAGAGCTAAAGAGTACAAGTCGAATGTTAATGGAAAGATATATACTACGAAAAGTATAGTGTATGGCTGAAACAAAGTAAGTATGAAAATGGAAATAGACCAGAGTAAACCTGAGTAAACCCGGAGATGAGCGGGAAGTCGGGAGAGTGTTGGGATTGATTGTGAGTGGTCTGGAGATGGCGTGCACTGCGCCATATAGGGATATGACAATCTGCTGCAACAAGTGATTATCAATTGTAGTGAATAAAATATTGCCGCAATGGGCAGAAAGCACCCATTGCAGTAATCCTTTCATTTAGCAATGGATAATTACCCACTGCAGGAAATGTTCTTATCAGCAGTTATCTTCCAACCATTGGGAATATCTGCTGCAATGGGTGATTATCAACTGCTGCAGAATTATTTTTGTTTCATCAGTTTCAATGCAACCAGTGAACAAAAAATATTACTGCAATGCATGTAAAGCACCTTTTGCAGTGATCTCTTCATCTAGCAGTGAATAGTCAGCTGCTGCAGAAAATATTCTTTTCAGTGATTCAAAGGCAACCACTGAAAAAAAAAATAACTGCTGCAATAATTGCTTACACAGTGATTTTTTTGCAAATGTGTGCCTATTACATGTTAGTTAACCATTCTATGTATGTGTCCTTTAGTGAATTTGTGTACTTGCATTTTAGTGTATCTATATATGTTATAGCACATACAGCCTGGGCCATGTGTAGACTTTGCTTCAAATCACCTCATTCAGTCCAAGGTCCCATGGGAGATGGGTGAACTGGCCAACTGAGGCCTCAGAGCATACTGCAAGGCTTGAGGATAGCTGGATGGTGGTGGATTTCCCAATGTATCTACATGATGTGTACTCTAGTCACTAAACTCAATCACATGACCATATGCCAGACTGCCCTGCCACACTGTATCTAATATATGTACTGTATCAGTAGGATAAGGGTCAATCTTCATGATCACATGAATATTAAATTTGATATCTCCTTATTTGAGGTAATGACAGCAGCTCAAGAAAATGGTGCTTAGAAATTCATGTTTTCAGATTTATATTTAAGAATTTGAATTGTTGTTTTGCAGATTGTTGAGAAATTGAGGTGGTGGCCAGCTTCCTGGCAAATGTCAAAAAGTGACTTAAGAGTACTGTATGTGCTCTAAAACATCTAATTCTCTATTTAAGATTTATTCAAGCCAACTCAAGTTCTTGAGACATTTTGCTACCCATAGGTACTAAATTTTCCTCTTGGTGTTCAAAACTTGATGAGCAGTGTTCAGAATGAGCTAAGATGGTCAGATACCTTATTACATATGGTATTTATTTGTACACAAAGTGCCTGCCAAACATTATAATAATATTTATTGTATGTCATTGGGTACCCAGTCACCTTAACATTAGAATGGCATTATTCAATCAATTTTGTGCCTACCTATACAAAACTTGGAATTTGGGTTGCAAAATTTGTTTTCTACCCAATTAAGAAGTATAAAAAAATTAGCTTTGATTCTGGCTATTGCACAAACATTTTACTCTCAAAAGTGCGATTTCAGTCAATTCATAGAACTTGGTCACATGTGGGAACCTGTCAGATGGTTGGGTGCTAACTTGGTCACTTGATTGATGGGCACAAGATTAGTGCAATTCAAGTGCCAATAACATCATTTCCTGCTCCATTTCTTGGTATGCTGACTATAACAAAGAACAGGAACATCTGGAGTGTCCTGTACAACATTCTCCTTGACAGTTTGGGCTGATTTGGGTTTGATAGAGTGTGGTCAAGGCTTTGGACAAGGTGCAGGAGGTTCTTCTGATGCAGTGGTGGTATTTGCTGATGCACTTTTTTTCTTCCCAGTCTTACCTCCAGCAATCAATGCTACACCACAACCACAACTGCAACCACAACCACAACTACAACTACAACTACAACCATGGCCTTGTCCACATGCACTGCTTCTGTGAGTAGGAACAGCCCCACTGGACTCATTGTCATCTTCATCACAGGCTGCTGCCTCTTTCTGATGTTTCTTTATCTCAAGCTGTTTTTTTCTTTACCTCTGCCTCTGCTTTATTTTTTGCAGCTTTCTCCTTCCATTTCTGCTCAGCTTCCTTCTTTTTCTCTGCATTTGCTGCTTCTTCAGCCTGTTTCTTTGTTTTCCACTCCTATTTCCTCAATTTTTGCTGTCTCTGCTTCTTCTTCTCCACCTCCTGCTTATAAAAATCTTTGACCACCTTTTTCTGCTTAGAAAAAATGCACTGCTTTACCTCTACAAAAATTTCTTTCATGTTATCCTCCCATTTTTATCTGGCTAACTGCTCAAGTGCATCCTTGGATGTCATATGTCAAGCCTCTCCAGTAGCTTCTTTCCTCTTCTACATTTTCTCCATTGAGTAAAGCCACTCTCAAAGCTGGCAATTTTCTTTCTCCATCAACTTCACAGTACATTACTGTCCCCTACCTGTGTCAAGACTTGTTCCCAAAGGTAAATAGGAACTAGAGGATGTAGGTTATGATAGTGCTATGTTAGAAAATGTTGGAAGTAATGTTGGAAGGATTTCTGACTGTAATGCTACAGATAAGAACTGTTGGCTTCAGCTTATGTGCTGCACCCTTCCAGTTCTTGTGGGCTCTAACTTAAACATGGTCCACATGTTGGAAGATAGTACTGCAGGGTTGGAAAGTCATTGGAGATGACTTGGGGGTTTTGACAACTAGAGACTAAGTCTAGTGTTGAGAGCAAGGTAGGACTAGTTGACATAAGTCAACTAGAAGGGAAGTTGGAAGGGAAGTCAGAGGCTAGAAAGAAAACAAGACTTAGAACTTACTCAGAAGACTAGGTGGGATCTTAGTTGATATTTGAATTGGAGACTAGAGTACAGAACTGAGCTACTTAAATACTAGTATCACTAATTGTAATAATGAAAGCAGAAGTAGCAACACTATGGAAACAAGGAATAATAAGAGTCCTTGACACATAATAAAAGTAGCAGAAGTAGAAGCAGAAACATATCTGAGTGTAAGTGTTCATAGTAACAGTATTGTATAAGTATGAGTCATGGTATCAAGACAATAGTTCAGAGATAAGCAAGAATGGATATGGGTAGAAATGATCAGAAGCATATCAGAAGATAGAGTGGAATGTTGGAAAGGGTTGGAAGAATCATGGATATGACAAAGTTCCTGCCAGGCTCCACCTCTGATTTGCTTCATAAGCCACTGTGTCACTGCTCTGAGTGTTGTGTACATACACCTATTTTTTGATCAATGGTGACAAATCTACATAATACTCAGGCTTTCAATCACCACTGCACATCATGACACCATGATATGCAGTAGAGACAGCTGGGCTATTTGGTTGTATCTGATGTTGATGGTGTAATGATTGAAGGCAGAGGAAGGACCATCATCATCCATTTAATAATTTTCTTCAGCTGCTTTCCTTGTGTGTTTAGAGTGAACAGCTCCTCCAAGGTGTGTATTTGATGACAATGCATGATGGGATGGACAGTTGTTCCTTAGCAAATATTGAACATAGATACATGTCAGCCATATAGAATAAGTACAGCATTTCATGGAATTCTGCCATGATGAGTCTCTCTCAAACTAAAGTACTCACAACAATGAAGGACAAAATACACCTTCTGCTTCCTTTGCCACCCTCAATTGGATCCACTTTTCTTGGGATGGGGATGTGCAGATTGTATAAAGAGGCCCAGGTTGTCCCAGGTTTCTTCAGTTGAGCAAGCATCATTACCTGTTCAACTACATCTCATCCAAATTCAAATCCTTCTCAATATGTTTGCTCATATCTCTATTGCCTCCCTGTGCACCATCTTGTCATACACAATCCTTGCTGCTGCCATTCCATGGAATGTCCCCATGGCTACTGGGTATGTCATTGAAAATCTGACATAGATAGCATGGTATCTAACATTTTCGCTGATTATACAGCCCTGCTACAACCACTGTGACCATCACTGCTGTAAATATGAACCCATGTCGAGTAACAAAAAATTCCATCTGACTGACAACACCATTTTTAGCCCAGAACTATCACTACTGTGACAAGCTTCCAGTGCAACACTGGTTAGCCATTTTATTGCTGATATGTTGAGTCTTTCTTAATTAAATTTCCTTCATAGGACCAGTCCAGTGTTGCAACTCCATCCAGCCAGCAAGTTTGGACTCTGCTTCTGCCCTACTGGCCCTCCTTGGCATCCAATTCTCCAATGTTACTGCACTCATGTGAGTTTCCTGAAAATTCCTTCATGTTATGAGTTAAATTTGACCTTGACATGGCATTTTCCAGTGGGATAAATTGCTCCCTCATCAGTGATATCAGGGTGGGAGGCAATTCCTGCACTTCCCAGCCTGTCTGCTGCAAGAATAACAACTTCGTGAGTAGATTCGTCCCCTTGGGGTGACTGCATTTGTAACTGAAAGAATGGATACCAGAACGGTGTTGTCGCTATTGGTTGTACACCCATTAACATCAGTCTTTAAGTTTCGTAGTCACATCAGCCCCTCACTGTTTCAAGTACATAGGACACTTGAATACAAATGTTTATACTCTCTATAGCTACTTTTTTTATCACCTAGATGAACAATATATTTTGACTGCTAAACCAAATGCAGAATGGCATAATATTCATACCTAGCTGTCACCAGACAGAAAATGAAGACTCCCAACAGCTAGACTGCAGCTACAAATAGAAGAATATCTTGCGTTTACGACGATATTGATGCTCAAGCAGAAGACCACACAACAGATAGGTTCCACGGGGAGATATTTCGATTGGTAAGAGTGGCAGAAAGACCTAAGCAGGATAAAAGACTAGTTTAGGAGTCATTTTTGTCTACAATAGTGGGAAGTAGAGCCATTGATCATTGTTCGGTATAACTAAGCGTAATCTGCCGCCATGGATCGAAGTAATTGCTCCATTTCTACAGACCTTACTTTGAGTGCACATCGGAACGGTTCTGGATGGCTGTTAAACGTTTGTGTAGCTTAGTGAAAACAGATTTGATGCATCAAAACAATAATAAAAACGCACCATACCAGGGACGACGAATATTGGAGATCTGGCTCGATGGCATGACCGTCGTTGTCTACTGCTTTCTTGATTTCAAATGCAGACAGGATGGACGCAGCTGCAAGCCAAATGGTGGATAGTGCGATGTGCTTTCCTGGACACTCCCTGAAGCCAGTGTTTACTCAGTTGAATTTTTCTAATATGCATGAGCACAGAACACAACTAACCGTCTTCCAAACCCAAATATAACATTCATAGGGTCGGGTACGTCTGAATTTAAAGTTCCATCTTCATTCAAAAACCGTTCCGGATTAAATACAGATGGAGAGGGATAGTCGTTTTCATCGTTTAACATTGCCCTATATGCCCCCACGATCAGTTAGAGTGCATGATTGATTACTTGTAATATTGCACATACCACACATTCCCCACAACTATTGATTTGGCCGGAAAACGATATCCATTATAAACATCGTCTTGTGCTAATTCGTGAGGAATGGCTTTGATATTTAGGTCAGAATTTATAGAGACATTAGTATAGGCCGTCCAGGACAAGGCTTACCAATAGGAGCTGCGACACGCCATCTGCAAGTTCTAAGATTAACTATGCCAAGTACGTTGAACGGAAGGAGGGTCAATCATTGCTTACCGAATAACTTCTTTTAGTACGGCTGCCAAATAGGGAAGGTTTTCTTCATCGCCGAATTCCGGAAGCCGACCATGGCCCACAACCTGGTCTATCTCGTCCTGACATTTGGCCTGCACCTGAGGGAAGCACATCATAGCAAGGAAAAATGTTTCAAGGGGAACTGTAGTGGTTTCCGCTCCGCCTGTAAAATATATAGTTGATATCTGGGTCCGTATTCGTGTTTTACGAACTCTCACCAGCGAAGAATACACCTGCAATGTCTTTGATTAATTCGTATTGATGATCCTGATCCACTACTCCATCCATGGAGTCCAATGCCATAGAGGTAAAAGAGGTTTGGGCGGTTCCATTGGCCTAACCTCTGAATGTGAGTAACGGCTTCCAGCAAGATATAAAATCGCGACGACAGACCAAAGTCTTGATGGAGTCTGCGAAAGGTTTTTCGCGAAATTGCTTCTGGAGCTCTCGCCATATCCTAGCCTTCCTTTGAAATTCTGCACCAGGAACCCACTCCGGAACATATTTTAACAACGGCAGTGCATCGACTAGAAATGCTCCTGGAACAAGGGTGTCAGTCAGTCCTTTCATTGCCTTCTCTGCGAGATCAACGTAAAAATCATTGAAAGGAGCTATTTTGAGACCGTATGCAAGGGATACTGCTATGCCGCCGGTTGTCCTTGCGGGAAAATACATAAATGCACGATGTTAGAATAACGCCCGGAGTACTCACTGGCGCAATAATGCTGGAATATCAGCGTCATGGGTATCCGATATCTGGATTAAGAGACGCCGAATAAATTCAGTTGTACACGGTTTATGTACGGTACCATTAGAGGGTGGGAAATGTTGCTGCAGCAGGCGGCGTCCCTCCATCCAAGGTTTTCCATACGGCATACCAGCGAGTAGCCAGGACCATCCCACTCTGTGGAATATGCTGAGCAATATACTACGCAAGAACATCGCGAATGAGAACGTACAGCTCTGACGTCATAGTAAACTGAGGGCTTTAGCTCGATTGTATCAGCTGCAATCTATGAAAACATGGTTCCAAGGAATACACACCGACTTGAATATATAGGGGACCGTTTAGTGAAAAGTTCGTTCGCTACATTAACAGAGTTGATGACAATGATGTTGGTTCCGGCTGCGTTAACGTGGATAATGTCCGAATCTAAACTAGCGTGTTAACGGGCCCATAGGCTTGCATGAAACCACTCGCAATGAGAACTAACCATACTGTTTCCCCCAGCGAGCGTACGTTTCCCACTCATAGCTTGTGGGAAGATCAAGTAGATTACCAATTACCGGGAGCTTCTTGGGTCCTGGGGGTAGAGGGAGGGAAGGAGCTCTGCGGAAGCGGCGGTACAGGTAGGTCGTAAATGCCACCGCGACGACGCACACAATGTCTTGTAGTGATAAGAAGAACATTGGAGGGAGTTCTGTGTGTATGTACAACGCTGGGATTTATGAATTCCAATTAGAGTTCCAAATTACCACAGCTGTCAAGGTCAAATCACTAGGCCTATGTTTGTGTGCGGCTTATAATAGCTGTCCGTCTGGGACAAAAGAATTAAATGGATGGATGAGGATGGTCATATGATGTGAAGATTTATATGAAGCCTTCTCACAGCAGCCCATTTACATCGTGTTAGATGATCATGAAATCGACAAATATCATTTTGGGATGAGGAAGAATGAGTGCACCTGCAGATTCGGACACGGGAAACGAGCTGTGCTTTGTTGAACTTGTCTCTAGTTAATGCATTCACGTTTAGAAGAATTAGACAGACAAAGGTTGAGCTGCTCAAAGACGGACATCACCTCCCTAAGTCTAGATGGGAGAAAGAACACAGAAGAGGGTACACGCCCGCGTGCGTTGAACTTCGCAGTTGAATGCTATTCTTGTCGATGATGATGGCCTGTGATTGTCTCAAGCGAGATGATTCACAAGAAGCGGATGTCCTCCAGCATGTTTTCTGTGCCATATTATCCGGTGTTGGGTGCTGATTGAGTCTACTAAGGCCTGATGGCCTGAAGAACGCAAGAGGAACGAACAACTGGATGGATTTATATTTTTCAGGGTTATGCAAAAAAATTCGTTTCGGATCTGTTCCGAATCCCTGACTCCTAACTCGGCGCTCGCTGATGCTGCAACCCATCCGCCATCTTGAGGCTTCAGATCTTACAACTTCAGCTGACCAGCCATACGCCCAAATTCGCCTTCAATACGTTTTCAGCGATATTCAGTTTAATTCAATGATCTATCAGTCGGCACGGACACTTCTCAGCAGCTAGCTCTCACTTGTAACCATTGGCCCCTATGCGCCGAACCATTCATTGGCCCCTGCATCAGTACCCAACGACGACCTCAGGCACATGTTGCCCATGTTCGAGAGTCGATACGTCAGTCGTATCACTATGCGTTTCGATCCCAGTCGATATCGCGTAGTGCTCTCGAACGCCGGAGTACCAGCGCTACCTCTCATTCAGCTCGCGACCACGCTCCTCGTGCTCAATCCACTGACCCATAGGGGATCCATCTTGACCAGTATCGATACCCACCATGCTCTCGTGCACGCACCACCGGTAGCATCAGCACCGCGTCTGATAGAGAGAACTCGTACATTCCGCTGTATCGATACCCATCATAGTTTCGAGCAGTCATTGCGCACAGCACCAGCACCATCCCACCTGGATCACATGCCACCGAGCTCACTCGTGAATGCTCAGCAAGCCATCTCTCAAGAAATCCTTGATGATCCACACCGATCACGCCTGCATCTGGCATGGTCACTAGCGCCGAACCCGTATGTCTCGATACCGCCTCATGAAGTCGGGGCAAAGTCGCTCCAGGAGGAGAGGATGGGTCCGCACGTGAAAGCTGGAGACCAAGCCATAGTCGGGTATTGAACAAATACGCTAGGTCGATGTTCCCTGGGGCACTGCTATCTGCGGCACACTTCTGCTCGATGCCGACATCAATCACGCTCTCGACCTGCCACCCAAAGCTCCGACGTCCGGGGGCAGTCCCAGCCTCACGCTGCCCATGCTCAACAATCGCTTTGACATGCCTCAGTGGATTGCTCTCGCTTGGCGCCACGCGCACGTGTTCGAGAATCGGTACACCATTCTCCAGTAGATCGATCTGACTCAACGTTGCGGTACTCGCGAATAGCCCAAGAACAGGCTCTTGCAGGCCTCAAGCATGCTCCTCATTCCACTGTCTCAGGGGGATTCAGCTTAACCAATATCTATACCCGACATGCCCTCGTGGATCCACCACAAGTAGCTCCAGCACCGTATCAAATAGAGCTCGTTTACCCCACGCTATCGATGCCATCATGATTTAGAGTAACATCTGCTTTGCCACCAGCATTAGCCTCACTGGGACGGGAGTAGCGCTATCCCGGGAGGACAGGGGGGGTTCCGCGCGTAACTCCTAGGGGCCGCACTGTTCTTGAACGTCGAAAAGGAGAAGGCGGGTTCTGAATTCCTAAGTCCTGAGACGCAGGTTATTAATGGGCTTTGAAAAGATCCCGGAAGAAGACGGAAAATGACATACCAAATTGAACGACACGCCCGCCTCGCTTTATGGATGCGCAACGCTGCAACAACGCTGATAAACAAAGAACCGTGGCCAAGAGGGCTTTATACTCCTAGGCCCAACAAAAATTTTCTCCCACTGTTGGGCGTGGATTTATATTAACTTGTCTTGCAGAGCGTCTTCATTGACATCATTAGCTGCGTACGTGAGAGGACAGCAGAGCAACTTACTTTTTTGACTTGAGAGAGTTCAAATTGCTTAGGGCACAGGCGTTGTCGAAACATTCAGCGGCAGGAGGGGTGATCCTAATTCCTCCAGCACTCGGGACACCGTGCTGGGAGTGCCAACGTGATTTGTGTATCAGAACGGCAGCGTTTTGGAGCAGGACATTCTTCGTCTCGAGCGACAAATAAAGCACGATCCTAACGGAAGCTTCAGCAAGTTGTCGAATCTTTCTGCACTTATACTTACCCTCCAGCGAAGAGATGAAGCACAGACTTTGGTGAATACCGTAGAATTACACAAAGATCTTCCTCGACGTCATCGAAAGTGTACCCCTGTGCAACGTACGATATGTTAGTTTAGTGATGGTAATGTTGAAGAACTGACATACCCAACGAAATTGAGTCTCGGCACTAGAACCTCAAGGTCCGGGATACAAGGTTCTTTATTGTGGCAATGGTGGAGCACAGGCCTTCAGTAGTTGAATCGGATGTCTGATACAGCGCTAGCCGGGAGGTATGTGTCCAATTCACGTGTAGACAAGGAAGCGGAGGCACATCAAGATCCAGCGTCCGAATCTATGCTCCCCCCTACCTCCTGCGCTTCCTTCCCACAGCAAAATGTCCGCTGCAAGGCGCATCGTAACTTCGATCTATTTCGGAGGGTGCCACTACCGGGAGTGGGGGTATTAAGAGCGCCGCGGATGTTGATTGCTGCAGGAACTGCACAGGGTCAAGGAGATGTAAAGGGGTAAGACAAGGAACACGTACTATATGTTTGCAATGACATGAAGACCACATCGAAGGGCATCGTATCTGGCAAATCCAGAGCGCACATGAGACGTGTTGCGCAACGAAGGGTGCTCGAAGGAGCAGCTACCGTACACGACGATGATCCACGAGGGTAGCGAGCACAAAATCGGTGGTTCGGCACTGCTCTCATCATGGTGGAGGTGTCCATCCACAGAACTAGGGCATCGTGAGGAGCGATTGACAATGATGACCATGACTTGAATGTGACAATACGACCCCAGTTACGCGGGCCCTATTGATAGGGATGAAGGCTCTAAGAGACGCAGAGTGTACCATCTCGTCAGCGCTGAATGCCATGTAGTCGAATAACAAGGGCGCGTGACAGCAGACAGATAGCAATACCAGTTGGAACATGAGAACGCGCCGTCGGGCCTGCAGGCTGGTTACAGGTGGCGGAGTTTTAATCTGGCAGAATGAACCGTTGGGAGGCCCAGCCCACCATGATTCGAGTCTTTACTCCTGGTTGCCATCTGGTTTCCTTTCTCTCTCATCTTCATCTCTGCCACATGTTGCATGCACTATTTATCCCACTTTAAAGCATAACTCATCCAGGAATGCCTTCACCTGCTGCCAAAGATGTGTCGGGCCAGTGCTCAACGTGACCTCAGTCACCGCTACCCACTGTAACTGTCAGGCCCAGAATCAGAACGCCAGATACTAAAGTCCCTCTTTCACAGATACCCGTGCTGGTGGTTTTAGCGGAACATTCCCCTGTGCAGTGAATAGTATCTGTAAAGTTGTTCATACGCAAGTTTTCCGGTGGAGAAAGGGGTTCGAAAATCAAATCCTCTCCGGCACGCTGCAAGGCCCCATCGCTTGCCACTTGACAGAAGTCTCTAGTCGGGCTTTCTTGTCCTACTTCCGAGTTTATCAGTACAGGAGCTGATTGTACATTGGAAATACATCCATCCCCAGTGTTGGTGCATAGGAGATGGCATCCGAGTATCACAGGTAAATCATAGGGTTCGACTCTGCGAGCATATATATTTACTATTCCAGATATATATAGAATCGTTTACCGTCGCAGCGCTCGCATGGCCTCGAATTTACGACTCGTATCCCAGCTCCCACCTTCCAAATAAAACGTGCCGTTCGTGTACTGGGAACACTCCCACTGCAAACTACCCTACCCGCGCTATCATGGCCTGAATGAATTCTCAAGTGAATGAAAGGGGGTTCGGCTCGCTACCAGCACGTCTGATCGGTGATACTAGGCTGCAAAATTGTCCCGTTCACGAACAAGTATTGGCATGTCATCAATCTAACGCTTCGTATACAAGCACCCGCTTTCGATATGCAAGTGCTGGTGGTGTAATGGAAGCACGCCCCCTTCGAGTGTGTCGAAGGAGAATGATTGCTGATATCAATGCTTAGATGACCAAGAGGAAGGGCTCGAGTCCCTTCCAACACATAATGCAATGGGCTCGAACGGAATCATTTATTTTTCCTCGTTGACTCTTACACATTGACAAATCGACGTAGGAAAGTGCAAGGCAGGACAAAACATGGAATTTCTGATCATGCTTTGCTTTTGAGAAGTTTTGAACAGGTACAACGTCGCTTATTATGATTCGATCTGAACGGCATCAAATTACCGCCTCGACATGGACATTCAATAAGTAGATAGCTGGTGATTACCGGTAAGACTTTTTCCATAGCGAACTTTTCTGCCACGCATATCTTGGACGAAGATGCAAGCTCACTTGTTCATAGCGACATACTTGCTCACATGTAGCGCCATCGAAAATAGAGAAGACCACAACAGAATCTATTATTACTAGGTGGCTCTGGGCTTCCGGAGTAGCGAGCGGAATGTCGCACATCTGCTGCGTATATTCGCTAAACAAATGTTAGAGGTATGCAACTCCTGTCATTCTTGATCAATCGTAACTCACCTCCGAATCCAATCGTGCCGCAGCAATAGATTCAGCTTTGGTTTTTACATGGTCAGTATCTTCTGGTTCCTCGGGCACCACAGTTTGAGAACTGAGGGTGCTACAACTCATCTCGGATTTTAAATGCGAGGCAGATGTCGGGCGAGGCTCTTCATTTTTGGTATTTGAAACTTCTCTGAGCCTCCTGAAGTTGGGTATTTTACATGCTGGCAACTGCGGAAATCGTTGTGGTGAAGACAGTGATGATCGTAACGTGAAAGCAACTTACATCCAACAAGTCGATCTCTGCTGGCAACGTCAACGTTGAAGTGGTGGCGTCTAGAGAAGACTTTCGTTTCTCGATTTCCCCTTCGGATTCAGACTCTTCGTCTTTCTCTAATGTAGGAAAATTACCAGCAGGTGTCTGTTCTTTTGGTTACCTTACGTTATCTTTTGAGGAAATAAATTTGATTACCCACGTTAAACATCCAATTCTGAGGATCACTGGTATCCTCTTCGTCCTTGCTCAAGCTTAGGCTACTACGTAAGTTAGCAGGCTTATATTGGTTCACTAAAAGATTGTGAGACTTATAATAGGATTAATGACGTCTATCACTCGCCTTCAAGCGGTGTATATCCAAGATGCGCTAATTTGTATGCCTAAGATTTATTTTCTGCGGATATTACAAGTTAACACTCACCGGTATCGAAAGTGAGAAACGCACCAAAGTGTTCGCTCTCAGAAAGTGACTCTCCACCGAGCACGAATACTTTCGAGCCTATAGATTCTATAGCATGCCCGTATCTGGGTGAGGGATTCAAGCTGCCCAAGCTCTTCAGCAAGATACAGAACCATGTCTGATCTGCGGAGACAAAATGTTAAGAGTGCGCTCAGAAAGGCGTAGAAACGTGTTACTTGAAATTTTAAACCCGTATAAATCTCCAAGATCATTTCCATCCGTGCCTCAGCCACCAAAGACATAGATGACATCGCCAACAATTGCAGCAGCATGACCCTCCCGTGGTGAGGGAATCAAGCCTTCGTATCGAAGCTCAGACCAATGTCCTGTTTTGAGATTGAAAGACCACATATCATTGAAAAGCTGTTTTCCATTTGTGCCCCCGAAACTACATAAATCCATGAAAGGAGTCAGGACTCTAAGATCTTCGTGATTAGCGGGGTACGTACACGAAAATATGGCCTTCATAGGAGACACTGATATGTGCTGCGCGCTTTGGCGGTAGATCTCCGTTGGTTTTCACAAATTTCCAAGATGTTCGAGTTATCACTATGAGGCATGTGAGCATAAAAGATTATAAATAACTGAATGGTGGCAATACTTGCATGCGTGAACATCAAAAATCCACATATCGTTGAAGAATTCATTGTCAGCTTGACCACCGAACATGACAAACTGCGAGCCAGACATCGCAACTGTATTGTCGAGCGTCGAAGAGATGCACTTAGGGTGATCGTGTCAGTATTCCTACAGGAAGCGGGGGTACCGTCGTCCAGGGAGAATGGGAAGAACTTCACAGGTAAGAGCTAGGGATCGGACTGTTTTTGAGTGTGGAAAAGAGAGGGCGGAAGTTCCGCATGGAAGACTTGAGGAGCCTAGGGATCGACCTGTTAATGAGCATTAAAAATACCCCGGATGAATGGGAGAGGAGACGACATACCGAATTGAACGACATGCTTGCCTCTTCATGGAATCGCAGCAATGCGACGACGTTGATAGACAAAGAGCCATGGCCAAGAGGGCCCCTGAGGCCCGGCGAACTTTTCCTGCCGCTTTGTGCGCAGAAGTGCATCAACTTGTCCTACAGAAGGTCTTGATAGACATCGTTAGTTGCATATGTGAGAGGACAGCAGGGAAACTCACCTTTTGACTCGAGGGTCGATTGCTTAGGTCGTAGGCTTTGACGAGACATTCAGCAGCGGCAGGGGTCACTGATTCCTCCAGCGCTCAGAATACGGTGGTGGGAGTGGTAACGCAAATTGTGTGTCAGAATGGCGACGTTTTGGAGCAGAGTATTCTCCTCTAAAGCTATGGATAGAGCAGGATCCTGTGTGCACGGAGCCGCCAGAAAAATGTCGAATTCTTCTGCATTCATACTGACCTTTCAGCGACGAAGATGAAGTACAAACTCCGGTGGATTTGCCAGGGTTCAACGGAGATCTCGCTCAGTCACAGAAATTATACACTGAGCGACGTACGACTCCATGTTAGCTCCACGAAGGTAATGCTAACGAACCTGACACACCTAGCGAGGTTAGGTTTCAACAATCGAGCCAAAGTCCGGGATACTAGGCTCTGTACCGTAATGAGGGCAAAGCAGTGGAGCACAGACTGTCTATAGTTAAACAAGTATGTCACATACAGCGCTAGCCTGGAGGTCATAAATGTTTAGTTATCCTCCACTCGATCCTCCACCTCCTCCCCCTCCGCAAAACGACGGCTGCAAAATACATTGTGGCAGAGAACTCTTTAGGAGAGTTCGACTCTAGAGAGTGGGGATATTGAGAGCATCGCGGATGTTGACTACTGCGGGCAATGCAGCGTAAGCGAAACGAAGGATGGATGAAGCAAGGAGCTTACACCGTTGGTTGAAATGACGGAACCGCGTCCAAGGATATCGTATTTGTCAGGCCTGGACTTGGGCTTGTGAGATCCACTGCATAGCTGAGAAGAGCAGCATACCGTGGACAACAACACAAGAGGGTAGCCAGTAGGATGGCAGTTGCCAGTGGTTCGGCACCCTCGTGGGGTGAAGCCTTCCGTCCCAGTTGAGCCAATGGTAGTGCACAGGGCGGTGTGGGTACTATTGCTAGAGTTGATGATGCGGACAGGAACAGAAGCAAATGTCTCATCTTTCGAGAGCTTAAGTTGATATATTCGAATAATGGGGGGGCGTAATGGCAGGTAGTACGGTACTACCTGCTATTGCGGGCGAATTAGAACACAGGCGACGTCGGACGGAGGTTTGCGACCAGCCTGAGATGGTGGAGTTTCAATTGAAGGATATAGAACCGTCGGGCCGATGACGTCAACACGTTTCTTTCAGGCCCGTCCACCAACCGTCCACGGCAACTCCACGCTATACATTGGCGCAAAGGTAGATTCCTTCACATTCGCCGGGAAAGGGAAAAGAAAGCGGTGGCATCAGACTAAGTTCGGTCTTGTGTTGTGCTAGTTGTGAAGTCATATGTAGTACAATCATGAATCGGATACATGATGGTTTGTTCTCCCTCG
This sequence comes from Nidula microcarpa, assembly GCA_036937055.1. Lineage (NCBI taxonomy): Eukaryota > Fungi > Basidiomycota > Agaricomycetes > Agaricales > Nidulariaceae > Nidula > Nidula microcarpa. Next base: position 2,972 of record JASFDD010000326.1, on the reverse strand, counting down.
CTATGATCCTCGCTGGGTACTTTACTTACTATCATTGACAAGAACTTCCGAACAACCATAAGCCACCAACGGACCAAGAAAATCATGTTAATAGTACTGGGGTTAAACTGATCAGCATCGCCTCTACGGGCATCCAGTGATGGCCCGAGGTCGCACGGACGTTTGGAGGGTCGACTTGCAGCCTCCCTGCCGCAACAAAATCGCAATGCAGCAACCCGTTTTCATCTCCACCATCTGTCGGCTTATGTGGTCGAACGCGCCCCTCCGGGCCCGGACTGCGCTCAAGCGACGGAACAAACACTGCAGCAACAGGTTCCTCGCGCTCTGTTGGAGGCAGACCAGGACGCGTAACGATTACTGCATTGACAACAAGTGAGCGCCCTTGCTCAGTGCGGGTCTGCATGAACAATGGGGAGATGTCAATGCGCACTCCATGTGTTATGCTGTCCGTATTCGCCCTGTGGCTCGCCACACTCTTCAGGTGCTCCCAGTCGACATCGGGTGCGCGCTCCTCAGGATCACTCTTAATAACCGTGGCGATTATGCCCCGGACGCGGCCCATGTCGACTGGGGGGAAGTGGACGACAGTGTACCTCCCGCGAAGGCCGTCCTCGGTACATGTTGCCCAGAGCGGATCGAGAGGATCCCCCCACCAGAAGACCTCGCTCACAGACATCGGCGCCCATGTGAAGCCCGGCATGTCGAGTTTACGCGAATGCCACCCATACACAGCAATGCAGCGTGGCAATGTCTCGCAGCGGAGCAAAAGCAAGCGCATGCGCGCTTCTGCCGAGGAGAGCGCTGCGAGCTCAGAAGCGTCAATGCCAAGCAGGCCCGCGATCGCAATCGTCTCGTCCTCAGGCTTGCTCGTCGTGCGATGCTGAAGAAGCGGGATGATCTCGTTAAAGGTGCAGCGAGGCGGGTTCGGAGAGATAACGAGGTACTCGAGCTTCTTGTCGTCGCAGGGACGATGCTGCAGCAGTGGTATAACCTCTTTAGCGATGGCATATGGCGCCCCATTGAAGTGTGTGCAGTCGATCAAGCCGTCAGAGACCTCAAAATAAAGCTCGCGGGCGAGCATACCCTCCTGCAGGGTCCAAATACGCTGCATCCACCCTGACGTCGCAATTCGGAGGAGAAATTCCTCCTTGGGAGAGGAAACCGAGCATTGCGTACGGATGCCGCCATCAATCACGAGTACCCTAGCTGCGCACTCGTAGGTTTTGGCCATTAGTCTAATGGCACGCCTGCGAGATGCAGTCTCCTTGGGGACGCAAAGTGCGTCTAGCCAGAATGCGCCATCTGGAACTAGCTTACGAGCGAGTTCAGCGATCCGTGAAACCTGACATCTTGGTAGGCCTTCCTCTGTTGTGCTCCCAAGTCCGTCAGCCCAGACATGGGAGATGATGGCATACGGAGAATCAGCGGAGTCGCGGACAGAAGGGCGGTCACCGCCGAAAATCACGACAGGAATCTTATTCTGCGCAAGAGCATCCACAATGTCCGTGAGCGGCGGTCCGATAAAGTGGCAGGTGCAGGACGGATCCACATGTACCGGCCGATAGTCACTGGGATCGACGAATTTCGAACGATTGATTGTGGGTTGCGAGCCGGTTGCGTATGCTACGAACGGGATGCCTGCACCCAAAAGACGTTCTATTTCGTACCCGATGTCGGACGACCAACTTGTCGCAAGTTTATCTCGATACGCTGTGATGATCTCCTGGAGCATTCTGGTGCTATCAAGCAGTTCTACAGCGCCAACATCGCCTGAGATTGCACGGACACATCTAGAGAAAGCAAGGAGCAGGGTGCCCACGGCGCAAAACTTGTCCCTGCCTGGACCGGGTTGACCAAAGCTGTTCGGGTGTGTAAGAAGTGTTTGGTCGATGGCCGAGGCGATTTCGCCGAGTTTACGCGTCAGACGATCTACAAGCTGGCGAGAGGCAATATCTTGTCCAGAGCGTGTGGAATTGTAAACACGGCGGGCATAGGGAACAACCAGCCTAAGCAATTTTTCTCCCGCCAGGACAGGCCGACCTGACGGATCGCAGGAGAGTAGAAGCTCATCGACAATCTTTTGACCTAGAAATTCTTCCAGGAGCCCCAATGTGACAGAACGAAGCGAATGAGTATTGGAGTCGCCCTGGATAGAATTGGTCGAATGAGATAGTGGAGAATGCGGTAATGAATGCTCATATGCATCCGGAAGCCACGGGATATCGGCGAAGTAGATAAACTCGTTCCCCACCCATCGTAAATCAGCTATATTAGAGGCTTCATCGAGGTGAAGAGCTGGGTCTAGTGTGTATTGCATATTATTCAATGATCTTGGCGCCATCTTTGGAAATAAGCAAAGCGCACCTAAAGTTAGTACGCCTGAGTAAAGGGGAATTTGAGCAAAGACGGGTTGCAAAAATACTTCTATCTTACCAATGTTCCCTTGCCTCGAGATATCCTCGGGAATCTCTGTATCTTCTTCTGACTTGTTTATATTGCATTCATCTATATTTTCAGCGCTCTGGTTACACCGCGCCCTTCTCTTCGAGTCAGCAAACCCAGCAGTACATGGAAGCAGGGACTTGAGAACACTGAAGCAAGCCGTCATAGTGAGTTGTACCAGTGGATTGCAAAGCAGGTGAAGGCTGGACAATGTCAATGAGTTTTGAAATCGATCAGAGTAGCGCCCAATGCCACCTCTTAAATGGCCCTCATGAGCGTGCAGGGCATCCGAGCTCGCACAGCATTATCGAATAAAGGACGCCTTTGACGCTTGAAGCTAGGATTCTTGCTAATGAACGCAAATGGAAAGAATCAAGTTAGCTGTCTAATAATTTGTGGGTCTGATCCACTTTATCTGCGCTTCTGAGGCTTGATCACTACCCATGCGCCCCACATCAGGAAAACAAGGAAAAATGGGTCTAGGTTTATATAGGTAGATTTATGCTGAGCTGAAAAATAATTGGTATCAT
>JASFDD010000325.1:0-22787 GCA_036937055.1 Nidula microcarpa | reverse complement strand
ACTAATATACAAATGCAGTAAACTATAGAAAAGCCACAAGAATGTAAACTAATGGAAGTGAGATGTATGCATAAATGTGGTGACATTGCGAAACACTCACAAACTGCAATCAAATATTCCAACAATCATAACCTATGTCCTCTAGTTCCTATTAACATTTGGGAATGAGTCTTGACATTATACTAGTTAAGTCAAGTATCTACACTAGAGTAACATACAACAGCAAAAGTCTTAAGTATAAATGACAACATGCCTAGCTAGCACAGAGTAGAACTGGAAGCACAGCAGGACTAAAGATAGGACCCAGTAGTTGGGACCAGACAAGGCTGACATGCACTCAGATGGCTAAGTTGGGTCTTGTGAGTGCCTATAGGATAACAGTGCAGCTGGGCTGAGACTGCAGTGCTTTTGCTTGGCAACAGCTGTAAGGCATAACATGTACACATAATATGGCATGCAGAAACATAGCCAGAATACCTTATGGAAGAATGTCACAGTAGCAATGATATGCAGGCAGGCCATACAGTAATAATAATACAAAGAATATTGGAACTACTCTAGCTAAGAAGGAAGTTCCACAGCACTGCAATGGAATGCAAGCCACAGAGGCTCCAAAGTAGCTGTGCTTTTGGGTATGTCCTAGGCTCTGAGCAAGAAGTAAAATATCACAGAAGAATACCTGAAGGATACAAGCCCTGAAGTCAAACACTGTTAAAGATTTGATCTGTAATGGAGATGTAAAATGTCAGCAAGCTACCAAAGAATCATTTAGCTGTGCAGCTAATAATAGAAGCTAGAAGATAGATAAATGCCTGAGAGCAAGGAAAAAGGAGGGTAACAGGGATTTTGCCCCTGTTCTCTTGCAAAGCAATTTGCAGTGACAAGCCTGTCAACTCCTGCCAACACTAAGTTAGAGGATATCAGCCAGTCTCTGTTTAGTTTAGAAATTAGATAGTCTAGCTAGAGCTAGCAATCTGAGAGCAAAAACCACCTATATATTTTCTTTAAGAGGGCAAAGGACTTGACTCAAGGCAATTGAGTTTCTAGAACCAAGTCCTAAGTGATTGAAGTTAGGTTGAGAAGTCTGAGGGAAAGGAAGACCATCCCATCTAGTTTAGAGAGTTCATTGGAGTTTGCCAGGGAAGGAAGACCATCCATGGAAAATTGCAAAGTTATAAGAAGGAGGACCATCTCCACTCCTAAAATAAGTTGGCTTTAAAAGTTTTTAGAGATGAGAAGACCATCTCAGCAAACTCAGAAGTTACATTAGTGGAAAGGAAGACCATCTGCTATGTCTAGCTAGAATATTGCCACACATCATTTTCCATTTTATATTGAGCTATCTTGTACAACTTTTTGAATATATCCCATTTCAGATTTGCCCCCACAAACTTGAGAGGTTGTGAGCATTAGTGAAGGAGTACAGCAATTTGTATTGCTATTCCATGCTACAAACAACAGCCCCTTTTCAAGTGAGTTTCAATGGCATTAGATAGTTTGTGCAACAGCCACCAAGCCACATGGTGGCTTATTTGCATTGTGCAAACAAAGTTAGCTAGGAGTGCCAGGACCAAGCTCAACACTTCCCAACCAATATTGGATGTTACAATGTCTATGAAGGATGTTTGAAGATTGCTGTTACCCATAATAACTTTCCTTGAATCATAAAACTTGTGGTCCTCTTTTTTCAATATGATATTTTCAATCATCAAATTGAGACCTCTCAAAAGTGGGATTTCACAAAGGATGGCCCCTGACTCACATGTCCAAAGTGTCAAGGCTCACTAAATTCTTACACCCTCCCATCAATTCATTCACTTGTGCAAGGAGAATGCAAGAACTGTGAAGGGATCTTGATGGCTTGGCTTGTTTGCACAATGCAAATACATCACCACATGGCTCAGTGGCTGTTGGTGGCTGTTGCACAAACTCTCCATTACAATGTATAGAATCAAAGGGGGCACATGAAAAGGCCATGGCTTTACAGTGCATATGGTGCCCTACTGTGCAATTTGGCATGGCAGGAACAGTAATGGCATGGTATGACACAGTATACATGGGAGTGGCATGCAGCTACCCAGGCAATCTTTTGAGGCTTCATTAAACATTGTAAGTTTGGAAGGATATTGTCATATCCATAATTTCTTCCAACACTTTCCAACATTCCAAATCATCTTCCAATATGCTTCTGACCATTTCTGCCTGTTTCCATTCTTGCTTATCTCCAAACTATTGTCTCAATCCTATGACTCTTACTTATACAATACTGTTACTACAAACACTTCTGCTCAGATACATTTCTGCTTCTGCTTCTGCTACTTTTATTATGTGTCAAGGACTCTCATTATTCCTTGTTTCCATAGTGTTGCTATTTCTGCTTTCACTATTACAATTAACAATACTAGTATTTAAGTAGCTCAGTTCTGTACCCTATACTCCAATTCAAATATTGACTAAGATCCCACCTAGTCTTCTGACTAAGTTCTAAGTCTCTTTGCTTTCTGACCCCTGACTCTCTTCTGACTTTCCTTCTAGTTGACTTACATTGACTAGTCTTATCTTGCTCTCAACATTAGACTTAGTCTCTAGTTGTCAAATCCCCAAGTTGTCTCCAACAACTTTCTGACCCTGTGGTACTATCTTCCAACATGTGGACCACATTTAAGTTAGAACCCATGAGAACTGGAAGTGTGCAGCAAATAAGCTGAAGCCAATGGTTCTTATCTGAAGTGTTACAGTCAGAAACCCTTCTGACATACTTCTGACATTTTCCAATGTACTATTGCAACCTATGTCCCCTAGTTCCTATTCACCTTTGGGAATGAGTCCTGACAGATATAAATTTAGTGATTGAATTTGTGGTGAGTATATAGTGACTTGGAATTGACTAACAAAGTGTCACAAATTTCTAAATAAGGGATAGTCATAGTGCAGCAGCCTTGCATAGGCCCCTTCATGCATCTTCAAATTTAAGCACATTGGAATCACTTACCTAAGATATGGAGATATAATACTGTAGTGTGTTACCTATAGAGTGAATTTGCCAAAGGAAATAAATTTAATCAATAGCCAAAAAGTTTTATGGGCCATTCTGTCAACTGGCATGCCAGTGAGAACTAAATTTAATCTCCAAAATTTCAAGTTTCAATGTGCTCAATGGTGCAAAAACTGTGGGAGAATAGCAGTGCCTCTGAAATTACTCTAAAATGGTAGCAATAGATGTTGAATGGTTTGAAAAATTGCTTGAATGTCTAAATTCTTGTAGAAGTCTACAGTTTACTGGGTATAATGTCTGCTTAGCAGAAATCCCACTCCAAAATTTGAGGTTCAGAGTATTCAAGAGTGCAGAAAACTACACAGCTGCACCATACCTCTCAAAATGTTCTCAATAAATTTTAACAAGTTCATGTGTGGTGACAGAGAAAGCTCAGCACACACAGTACTGGATGGTACTGCACAGCACTTGCATTGCCTAGCATGTTTATGCATGGAACACCTCACAGCCATGCACAGTCATGCATGGGAGCCTCAAATATTGACACAGAACTTCCATGGTAATGTACATTAATTCACAGGAGTGGTACAGACTGCACATAACTGGTAAACAAAGGCATGAAAGATATGGAGATGTGTCTGGGATTGGATTCAATTTAGAATTGTGATCAGTGAATTCTGAATTTTCAGTTCTATGATGAGCTTATATCCCATCTGTCTACCAATAGCTCAATAACTAGCTCATTTTAGCATGATCTAGCATTCTCTGTTGCATGTCAAAAGGTCATTTTTTTCATAAGCAGAATAGAATATTGGATATTATTGCAGAGGATGAAGAACTCAGGTTATTGGGCTCCACATGCCACAGGCAGAGCATGTTAAGAAAATGGAAAGATTCAGGCCATGACCAATTGCTTCTTGCAAAAATTAGGCCAAGTTAAGCTACCCATTTGTGGCATTCAGGAAATGGCCTTTCAGTCTGATTTATTTCTAGAACATACTCAATAGTATTTGAACTTGATCTAACTGGTTCATGTAGCTATTCCTTATAAATACATGGTCTTCACAGATGTTTTAGTTACACAGGAACATAATTTTATGGCTCAGAACATCTTAAAAATGAAATTCAATCACTCATCCTTAACCTCCCTACCCAATCCCCAAATGTACTATGGAGATACCTTTGTCATAGCAATGAATTTAATTATTTTTTGATGTTATAGATTTACAGAAAAATATTTTACAAGCTCAACAGATCTTGCAAGGGGGAGCATAGCATGTACTTCTAGAACCACCTTTTGTCACATTAAGAAAGCTGGATAGGCTAGCCCCCCTTCATAGTTCAAGAGCCAAGCAGCTCCTGTGCATGTAATCCACTGAAGCTAAGGTATGAATGCAAATGCAGCAAGCATGGTAAGCCATGCACTGCACTGCACAGTACCCACCTGCCACATGGTAGGCAAAGCATGGAAGTGCATGACACTGCATGGGCCACCATTGCAGTGCCACAGCCTTTTTCATTTTCCCAGACTGATGTCCCCTTCATGCCACAGATACCCTTCTTCAGTGTATGCCACCACACCCCTATTAGACCTAATCTGCCACCTCATCAACAAAAACCTCTTAAACTGTTTTAAGAATTGATTCTGATCAGTTTTCCTCAAGCATAAGGTGTCCAGCTTTTCTCACCCTCAACACACAGACATTGCAGTATGTGTTCAACCTCTCACTCTTGAATCCTCAAAGCTCCTGCACATGATGCACCAATCACTATGCATGATGTTGTGTGCACAGTCCCAGAGAGCACACTGCTTTGAAGTCCAGTTATAAGACTGGGAAAAAATGAGACTTGACCAGACTTTAACTAATCAAGACTAGAAAATATGAAAACTGATGAAGACCATAACTGCAGTCTGGTCTTTGGTCTTCCAAAACTTCAAAATTCAGAAGACCAATGAAAAACCGGTTTCAACTGGTCTCAGCTGGTCTTGCTTGCTAAAGCTTTACAAAAAGATAGGTCCATCAAAACACTCTTGAATGACTCTAGTGTCATAATTTTGGAGTAAGAATTGATAGATTTATAGTCAAATTCAATAATTCATCTAATTCAAGTGAATTTTGGTCAATTCTGACCTAATGTAAAGTTCTTAAACTCATTTTGAGCAAATAAATATTTTGTATTTAATTAAGAGGTCAATTCTTACAGATATCTCAACTTCTGCATGTAATTCCAAATATATTTTTAATATTTACCTACTCTGATGAATATTAGCTTGTTTAGGTCAGCGGAGAGGTTGGAAAGACCGGTCCACAACCAGTCTGCAACCAGTCTTAACTTTAACTAGTTAGGACCAGTTGCAAGACCACAAAAAACCACACAAGACCACTCTGGACCAGTCTACATTGGTCCAGTCTAGTTTTTTGTAGTTTTCAAACTGAGGAAGACTGATCTCAGTCTTGGTCCAAGGCTCTCAAGGCTAAAAAAACTGGCCTGGACCAGACTTCAAAAAATTAGTTGCTAGTATCACATATTCAAGTCCATTCAGGGCACCCAGGGTATTTTGTTAAAATAAATGAAGCAATCACAATAACATCAAGGACAGTTTGTCCCTGGGGGTGGTGTAAGGGGAGAACAAAAATAGATAAAATACATACAACAATTGTAGACTACATATATACTATCCAGTGTAAAACATATATACCAATACAGTTAGCTATAAGAAAGCCACAAATATGTAAAATAAAGGGAAACAGATATATGCGAAAATGCAGTGCATCGCGATTCACTCGCAAGCTGTGATCCGATATTCCAACAAGTTTTTCGTAGGACTTTCTTTGTCGGTCATCCGCACGCCTTGGTATCCGCATGCCTTGGTATCCGCACCCCGGTCACTTTTTGGTTGTGCTGCGAACTAGGGCCCTTTGTAGTTTGGTCTGCTGCGTTCCTGGAGATGTCATTTCTTTCTTCTGCACACGGCGTCGCCCATCGTTAAATGTATGGAGAACTGACCGAGCAGCTGGCGGGAGGATTGTAGAATCTGCTGTAGAAGTTAGAGGGAGAGAAGTCGGTAATGCAGGAGTCCTCAAGCGAAGGTGGAGCTACTCGAAGCTCCCCGATCATGCTTCCGTAGAAGCATGATAGGTGATACTGAGGCATGATGGGGAACACAGGTCGGGAAGGAAGCGGAATTTGAGTGCTGATGCGGGCTCAAGGCACGCTGGTGACGTTCCAACCCGTACGACGAAAATAAGGGCTTGAGAGGCTCTGGGAGGGTCATTTCGGTAAGTCTGAGCTCGAGCTGGAGAAGATCGAGGAATTGATGGGACACCCATATCCTTTCTCGAGGTCGGGGCAGAGATGTTTGAGGTCGCGCAGGAGATGCTCACTCGCAGATTCGCGTTCAATCGCCATTTAGCTGAAGACATTACTGATCGTTCCGTGGGTACTGGAAAGGTATGTTATCACCGAGCATCCACCGTTCACATCAATTGCGGTATCTTGTACCCATTTGAGGTGTCAATCTCTGTCCTACGGCCATCCTGATCGACTGTTCGAACCACTCAAGTTCCACATACACGAGGCACTGCCCGTCTAAATAATCTATTCATCGTGTTCCTTAACGTGTAGGTTCAATATAAGCAACCATGCCAAGGCCCCTGGGTAATTCGCATGCATTGTTAGCAGTATTGTTTGCAAGGAAGAAATTCACTCCTACAACTATAGCATTATTCGCAGTACGTATATGCACGTATAGTTTTTCTAAATTGCACATTAACTTGATGGCATGTGGGCGCTGTTGCGATGCCATGTTCGTGAGTTGGAACATCTTGTCATATTCACAATCCCCACTTATGCCAACACTGATAAGCATATATATATCACATATATATCAGCGTTTGTAGCCGACCATCAGGATGAACCCGCTATTTCCAAATGGCTGATGATGAAGGTTTATAGAACAAGGCTCACAAAAACTGCCATTCAGGTACCAGCTCGCAATAGAAAATTTCCTGGATAGAAACACAATGCTTTAAAGCAACGTATAATCACTATTGTAAGCGAATTTGATGCGTATATACGAAAGCGAAACTACCGTGTGGAAGAAATTTAAGTCATGGCGAGTATAACTAATTTACCATTTATTCAATAATAGCTGGGCGCTGTTTCAGAGATATCCTCACTGTCTCCGACCTTGTCATCACCTTATATTCCCCAAGTTGGCTGTTTTCAATACCCAAGCCGGACTCCCTACTTAAGGGGATCAAAAAAAATGACTGAATGCTCAGCAGGAGCTTTTTTCCTTCGTACCCAAGTCCCAAGTATCTGATAACTCGCCCATTCCTCTTCACAAGGACCGGTCTTTCAGTCACATATTCATTCATGGCGGATGTGCAAGCTCTTAGCTCCCTGTTTTCCACTTTCATCAGTGACGTACGAGCAACCAACTATCTCGTAGGCACGTTTTCTTTCTCCTCTACTTCGTTAAATTTGATTCTTATGTCCTTGTTTTCGATGTACATTCAGCGGCGTCGTTGACGATTCTCATGCACGTTGAATCCACCCACTTTATATCGCAAGTTTAGTGACATACCCACATAGATATGATCACATCATTACCTTGGACGATGAGGTGTTCTTTTACGTTTCAGTCTGGGTAAGCTCGTAACTAAATTTTCTTACAGGTCAAATATATGTGGAAGGCGAAGAAAAATAAGCTGGGATTGTTATATGTGCGTATGTTGGCTTTAAGAGAATCTGCTTAGACTTATGCTCAAGGATTATAATTGGACATATATAGCTCTGGGTGCGTCTTGTTGACAAACCAATACTTCCTCAAGCCTCGATACTAACTACGTTCATCACAGAATCGATATTTTTCTGTAATCGCACTCGGGTAAGCTCTTTGATTCGTCAGAGCTCCCTTTTTATCTCATTGCGAGAGCTTCTGCAATCCATCAGTTACGCAGCGAGCAGTACGTAGTGTGATGTCATTTATTTTGCTTGCTCATAATATACCCATAGATCCCCTCCGAGAAGTCAAATCTAATTCTGTAAGTCTTCCCCGCTCTTCTTGCAAAAGCTGCTCATCCAGAAGCTTATAGACGTAAATATTTCCTCTGCATTTTGATAACCGTTGACACAACGTGATCGTAGTTGCCGAGGCGAATTCTTGGTATGTCGTTTTCTGAGATGTTGTGAAAGATATACTGACCGGATAACTTCAAGTTCAACGGCGTGTGTGCTTGCTTGCTCAATTTTACCGTTGGTTCAGGACTTGTGTTCCGGTATATGCTCTGATATCACCTATTAAAATGGGCAGACTATCCATACGTTTCTGTTTAGGCTCTGGATATTATATGCGCGCAGCCGACCGATGCTTTATGTGATGTCATTTCTTCTTGTCGGTGAGTATTTTCGTTACCCTCGTTATGCAGCTCGCGTTCTGATGTCTAATTTAAAGCTGAGTTTGCCGTCTTGTAAGTAGTGTTAACTTTGATTGCATGCCGCAACACTAAAAGCGAGCGTGAAGAAATGGTCTCATAATAACAGGGTTGAGCGCAGAACATCACTTCCTCCATATCGGGTAAATATCCCCAGATCATTGACAGGTCTCTGAGCTGATACTAATAGTATGAGAAATTTAGGAGTATCGCACCAGGATGCTACGCCACGGATGTCTGTAAGTCATGAGTCTGTACTTTTTCTCACCTCTTAATGACTATAAATTCAGTGCCTAAGAATCCTGCATTTTACAAGTACTATGTGGTCGTTCTGATAGTTATGGTACGGTATCTTTTTCGTGGATTTCTATCATTCTAATAACTAAGGACAGTCCCTTATGATGTTCTTCTTGACCATCCACAAATGTTTCACTATCTTGATAGCAAATGGTTGGAAAGGAATGGTAGTGGTGAACTTGTTCTTAAGGGATGGTCTCATCTGGTTTATACCAATCCTAGGTACAGTGAAGCCGTCGCCAAATTACTATCATCAAATTATCCTAATATATTGGCGAACACCTACGCAGCTGTTAATATATTCCAGCTTTTGGTTCTCACAAGTGTAAGAGGAACATTATCAGAAGCACCAATCGCGTATGTGGTATTTTCTTATGGATCGGATCCCGTGACAGCTACTAATTCTTAATACAGTCCTAGTGCCGTGTGAGTTGGCCTTCAGCAGGTAGTTCTGACGGTATCCTAACGCCTTAAAACAGAACCTACGTTATCAGTGGATCCAGAGTCGTCCTTAATATGAAAGTTCTTGCAGGCCAGGTGGAAGTTACTGACGATACATTCCCAGATGCACCCTCTGATCCCCGCAGCTTGTCATTCAGAGCAGCACCAGGAAATGAAGGAGAGATTTCCCATATCGACAGTACTGTGGGATGAATGAATTCATAGCTTTCGTACCACGGCACTAGAATGGGCACGGTGAAAATGCTGTGGCAGTGCCGAGCTTGACGCGACTGACACGCAAAGTTCCCACAGTAGTTAGACTTCATTATTTCGTTATTGGTCTATTGTCAAAGCATTGTAATAGTGATATCCATAGTAGAATATATCCAAAGACCATAGCTTTGATAGAGATTCAAATAATACTATATTATCTCCTTGATTTTTTTGCATAACAAGCTTACATTATGTTTAAGAACCTTCGTATGGTACTATGTGAGTACAAACATCCATTACAAAGGATTTAGCTTCAGTTTTTTCTGTGTAAGGCATTGCATGTGTTTTCTGAATCCTGTCACCTCCACATCAATTGTGTATCAGGTGAGCAGCAATTTCCCGGCACTTGTGGGTCAGTACGTGTCAGTTGCGTGTAAGTTACGCTTCAGTTGCGGCGGCATGTCAATGATCAAATATAACTCAAATACAATAAATAAAGGGAAATCACTGTTATAACCCAAATAAAACAAATTCATCGTAGTACAAGATATTTACCTCCATATCTCTGGTTAATCATGACTCTAACTAAGAAAACTGCCCATAATTCATCTTGAATTCATCATTTTCAATTGTATATGAGCATGGTAAGAGTATATACTAACAAAATGAGTTGTGTTGAACCTTCAAAAGGCTGCTTTATGAAACAAAAATATACACACAAGCTATGCAAGTTGTTTATGGGAGAAGAGGTTCTGCTGAGTTGCAATATATGAGAGAATTGGTGAAAATCACTATTATATGACTAGGTAATCATACCACAGTACATGATAACTTCACTCATTGAAATATATGCTATGCTATTTACCAAGTACAAGTACTTGTATATATTTGCTAGCTTTATTGTATATTTGCACCTAGCCCTAGCCAAAATTCTGCTCAAATTATCTGAAAGAATTACTCTTATATAAATCTCATCAATTCAGTACTTTGTCAGATTTAGTGAGTCTGTTATTACACTTAAAAATATTAGTTTCATTGGGTCTCAGAGCAGAAAGCATTAAGGGGATTTATTAAGCACTCATTTATCATGGAAATAAAGTAAAGGAAATACATGCCAATGATCACTGTTGTAGCCAGGGATATATGCAAACATTATGTATCCAAAATATACTAGTGATAAATGGAATTGGAGTCATTTGACTTGTTGCATTTCAATGTTGCATGTCAATGGTGCAGCAGTCTGCACTGACTGTGACACTCACATGGAATTTTCTCTTGGCCCCACTGGAATCCTGCTTGTTGTCAAAATCGCATTCCAAAGGTAAATAGGTACTAGAGGGTCATAAGCTATGATAGCACTGCACCAGAGAAACGTCAGAGAGGTTGGAAGTGATATTGGAAGATGATTCTGATTGTAATGCTAAAATTATAGAACTGTCAGCTTCAGCTTATGTGCTGCACCCTTCCAGTTATTGTTGGTTCTAACTTGCAGCATGTTCCACATGTTGAAAGGAAGTTCTGAGGGGTCAGAAAGGGGCATAGGACTTTTAACAGGTCAGTGTGTGCCATTGCAGGTCAGTGCAGGGCATGGTGGGGCATGACATGGCATTGCATGTACTGAATATAAATTATATTAGACATTATATCTGACATAATTTTAATTCATTGTAGGTATGCTGTGATGTTGTAAAGCACCTCACACGCACCTGTGGACATGAGAAATCAATGAATAATAAGTTATCACTGTTCATTGGCCAATGTCTCAGAGGGAATCAAGTGCAGACAAGCTTTTCAAAAACTTCCTCATTGATAATATCATAAATATGTCTATTCTACATTAGGAGAGTATAGGTAGACATATACTACAACTTTCGCACATCCAGTTCAATGAACAAGGATGAGTGATTTCGTACGTCACACAATGTGACATATAGTGGTGTGTAAAATAATGTACATGGGTTTCACTAGCAATAACATCTGAACATTGATAAGCGATAACTTAGATATTGCACAATCCTGTAGTAAATATATAATTGTCAAATATTGAAATAGGAAAGTACAAATTGAGTGTAGAAGATAGCAAAATGTAAAATTGCGAAAAGTGAAGTTTGCGAAGAATTATTTCACAATGTGAAGCTTACACAGATGATATTCTTCGATGAGACGATCCTATTGAAAGTGGAATGATGAAAAAGACTCCCCAGTTGTTGAGCTATGATCTTCGCAACTTGCCTGTTTTTGCGATTTTGGTGTGGGGCTTGTGTGACATTGCGGGGCACTTGCGTGATGTTGCGGGGCACTTGCGTGACGATGCGGGGCACTTGCGTGACGTTGCGGGGCACTTGCGTGACGTTGCGGGGCACTTGCGTGACGTTGCGGGGTACTTGCGTGGCGTTGCGGAGCACTTGCGTGGTGTTGCGGGACACTTGCGTGACATTGCGAGCATTGGGGGTCGGTGCATGTCATTGTCTGAAGTTCTATCCCGGTAATTTTTTTGCTGCAGAGATTCTTCAGGTGTATCTTTCTTCTAAGTAAAGAATTGCTCTAATATCCACAGTCAGATTCATGAATACCTATGATTTAAAAACATTCACAAGGAATTACAATGTTTCTATTCAGTGGTTTGGGCATATTAAGTAAATTTTGGATTAAAAATGTGTTGAAATTGACCTCTTGTTCTTCTAAACACTTGTTGTGCCCAAGGCCAGAGAGATAGAAGCATTGGTGTATTACTTTGTAGGGTTGTCAGAGGGGAACACTGAATATGAATGCAAAATATTAACTAGAATTCATTGAATATATTCATTCAAGTAATTATAAATTGAAATCAGGGGCTGAGCTATGATTTCCTTACCAGCTGAACATAAAATAACATTGAAAGAATAGCAATAGAATTCAATACTACAGAGAACTAAACATATACAAACATGCATGCAAGGCCCCGCACCGACCCGCAGCAGCATGCACTGACCTGTTAATTTCTCACTGCCCATCAGAAAGTTATCAGACATGACTTGGGATTGGCGAAAACTAGAGACAAAAATCTAGTTTTGAGGGCAAGGTAAGACTAATTGACCTAAGTCAAACTAGAAGGAAAGTCAGAGAGAGGTCGGAGAGTAGAAATGGGTCAAAAATTGGAATACAAGAAGGACTAGGACTCAGAGAAGAGACTTGATCAAAATCTTAGTCAATATTTGAATTCCAGACACAAGACAGAAACTAGCTACTTAAATATGATGGATCCCCTGTTTTCAGTCCCACATTGTTGCACTATTTGTCCTACTGTAACCCAAAGTGCCATATATACATGCTTGATAAGATATATGTTGCATATAAAAGAGGAACTTCTTTATATAGTGTGCACTGGTTTTTTCTGGGAAAGATGTTGGTTGTCTGCTCTACTCTATATCAATTCGTGATTTGTGCTATAATAACATTTTTCAGGTTTCTACTCATCATTGTTCGTGTCCTACCACAATGTGCCTCTCGCAGCGCTCGCCTTTCGTGTCATCAAACTGGTGCTTTATATAAGCATTAACTTGCCACATGCTTCATCTACATTCTTCCGGTGATGCCAAACGGGGCGCAGTTAGCGACGAAGATTTACAAGAATAGATTCTATATCTCAGTGAAACATCCGTTGCATGAATATCATGCTTATGACCAAACTTCATCGATTGAACATAACACTTGTCCAGTGTTTTCAATTTTATAGGTAGTTCTTTAATCAGGTAATTATATTTCGATACTTTCCAGCCGTTTTCATGACGATAGGCCCTTCGAATTCTGTGTGTTTACATCAACCGTGAACTCAACTGTGCTTCCATCACAAGCCAATATGTGCCGACCAGCCAGAGAAGTGAACAGCCAGTGTTCAACTATCGGCAGAAAACGGCTCCCTTCTATAAATATACAAGCTTCCCTTCACCCATCAGATTCTCCGATTCTCGATCGTCATTGAAGCCCTTCTACCGGGCTTCCACGGGATTCTGTTGTACAAAGTGACGATACGCAAGTCCATTCTAGCCCGCCAGTGATGTTCGAACACGTCTGAAGTGACATATCTTCCCGAACCAGACCGTACAAAGTCTGACTCAAGACCTCCCGCATGACATTTGTATATAGTATATACGGCGAGAAAATGCCGCAATGGGATTATTTCATACTTAGATCGGTTTTCTATGGTGTTTGTGTGCATATTGGAAGATCGCACGATGTATCAGGAGGGCATAAAGATGAACTCATGCACAAAGGCGGATATCTCAGACACCCCTCATAGCCTGGAATGTTTTCTTCTCTCGTCGCACTCGCCTTGGGGATCTTCGCCTTAGCATTTAGGACAGAAAGCGATAAGCTGAAGCAGCGTGCGTCGCCCACTACTAATGTCTCCAGCTTCTACTTATAGTCTGAACGAACCAATCCAGATGAGGAAAATCTTCGTCAGGTTGACAGTGGGTTTCTCCTTATTTTTTCTCGCTTCTAAACTCACTCTTAGGTGCTTGAATCTTTAGTTACCACGCTCACAACAGTTCCACCCAGCACTGTTAACACGCTTCCCACTGCTACCGCCTCTGCTGTGCCTGCATTCGGACAATGTGAGGTAGCTCCATCTGTACGAATACGTTGATACTGAAGATAGAAATGAAGGTGGAGGCATTGGATACAGAGGTTCAACGATATGCGGCGATTCGTAAGTACACCTTGACTTTCGTTCCTTCGAATTCGGTGTGCTGATAACTAGCTTCCAAGGTTTGCATGTAATTTCATCGACGATTGTAAGTCCTTATACAGTCTCTCAAACCATTTCATGTATGTAATACGTTACTCCAGACTTCAGCCAATGTCAACCATGCTTCACTTTCTCCTGCGCACAATGCCCGACTGGTCAGCAGGAGGTTTTCACCAGGATCGGAAACAACTGTCCCTTTTGCACATGTGTAGTTCCAACGAGCTCTACACTCACCTCAACCCCGATAATAAATTCTCCTACTGGGCCTGGCACGACCTCGGCACCTAGCCTACCTGCTGAATGTACCACTATACAGTGTCCTCAGTGCCCCACCGGGGTGGAGCAAGTCCTTCTTTCAGGGTCTCCGTGTCCCACATGCGCTTGCGCTATGTTTCCTACGGTTACAGTTAGTGAACCATTGACTGACATCCCTACCACTTTTGCTACCCCCCCAGTTGGCTACCCTGCGTTTTGCACCACAATAAGGTGTTCCCAATGTCCATCCGGGGAAGATTCGATCCTCGTTTCTGGATCGCCGTGTCCAGTTTGCACCTGTGTCACTGCTACTGCGATTGTAGAAGGCACTTCGTCGTTTGTTGAGACTATCCCTAATACCCCACAAATAACAACACCTCCATAGAACCTTCGATAGTCAGCCATGGGATTTGCATAGGTTTTAATTTCTACGAGCCCATTTGGATTATGGAAGAGCGTACAGATATCAAATTAAATGTTCCCGGCCATTTGACGGATTGTGCCCATCGGCACAAGTATAACTGGCGTAGATGAGCTCATTCGCTGCACTTGGTAAAAGTATTCAGAACGTCTAAAAACAAGAATTATTCGCCATAAATATTGTACCGCGGAGATGAAATTTTAGGGGACGGTAATACATGAGAATTATGTAGAATAATCGTTATCAATAAATCATATGGGTATTGCAGTAATTCGCTTTATACCACTTTCGCCGGTATCTAAACAGTGTAAAAATCCTACTCTGCGGTCATGTTCGGAGTCATTACATATAAAATCTGCTACAGATGATTAAAATGATCCCTCTCTTGCACAATATTAGCTTACCGTGATGTTGCTGTGATTGCCTCGCTCCCATCCCTGAAATCCCAAGCGGTGGAAACTCATTTTCCCCTCCGCCATTGTAAAGAGAAATTTAATGTAGTCTGCTGCCCATTCTGATTTCAGGAGATGACAGGTTATAGAAGGGATTTTTTTTTCCACATTTGAATCATGCCGCAGGAATTGCGGAGAATCAGAACCGTAGGGAGAGTTGGCAAAGGAAGATTGACTGAGCATATTATTATACGGAGGCAGTCGGAATGTGTCGTCGGAATGTTGCGAGAATTGTCCTAGCGGCGCCAGATGCATCAGATGCGCTACCTGTTCCTCGAACAAAAAATGAAGAGGACATGTGGACGTATGAAATCCCAGATTTCTATCGCCTTCGACGGATGCTTGCGCCTTTGACAGTGCCTCAATGTCGTCGACTAATGCCAATTCTATCACTTTCAATGTGTTTTCCCCCATTAGCCATGAATCCCATAAAATTTTTAGGAAGCAACATCCCTATATCGTCCTGCACCTGACCATCTGCCAAAGTTGAAAATCAGAAGGCGATAAGAAAGCAAAGAGGAGAAATATACGCCGGCCCTCGTAACTCTTCAATACATTGATTATTTATACACATCTGAGATCCCTCCGATTAATTAATAGAAAGACCTTATTCCAATTCCAGATAGCGAAAAAGAAGGGCAGTGGGAGATTGACGGGTCAGTACATGCCGCTGCGGGCTGGTGCGGGGCCAAGTTGCGTGCATGTTTGTATGTGTTTGTTTCTCTGTGGTATTGAGTGCTACGGCTATTCTTTCGATGTTATTTTACTTTCAGCCGATCAGGGAACCATAGCTTAGCCCTCAACTACAATTTATAATTACTTGAATGAATAATATTCAATGAATCCTAGCTAATATTTTGGTTAATATTTTGCATTCATAGATATTCTCTGACAACCCAACAAAGCAATATATTGATCTTTCTATCCTTCTGGCCTTGGACACAATAGGTGTCTAGAATAACAAGAAGTCTGTTTAAAAGTTGTTCATATGCCAAAATTGACTCAATATGCCCAAATCACTAATAGAAACTTTGTAATTTCTTGTGAAGGGTCTTAAATCACAGGTATTCATGAATCTGACCCAGAATAACCATCATATTGGAGTGATTCTTTAATTAGAAGAAAGATACACCTAAATTATATCTGCATTAAAAAAAATTAATGGGATAGATTTTTAGATAATGGCATGCACTGATCTGCAACTGCATGCAAATGCCCTGCAATTCCTTGCAAGTGCCTTGCACCATCACATAAGTGCCCCACACCATCACACAGGTGCCCTGCAATACCTGTACTTATCCAGAGCAGTGGAAGTGAAAATACTTTCCTGAAAAATAGTTTCATAATACTGTATGGCCATGACATTCAGAAATTATTATTGGCAGAGAAGAGGAGTTGTGCTATTAATATGGTCAAGAACACTGAGAATTTGAGACAAGGCATGTCACTTTGGGTGACATTGGATCATCATCCTGCATTGACACAATGCCATCCTCCAGGGAATTTCTGCAGAGCTACATAGTTCTCTAGGAATTCAAAAACTGTGCCAAAGTAATTCTACAAGGTCATTGAGACAACACATGGAAATCTCTACTCCTGCATGTATATCTTTGTTCCATTCTTCTTTCATTTATATACCTATCAATGCCTTCTACTTACAGAACTGGATAGCTAATTGTTTTCCTACCAAACAACTGAGGTGAGTTTCTTTGTTACTTCCTTGACTCTCTACTGTTTTCTTAGATGTACAACTCCTAGATTTATATCATACCTAAGTATTACCATTCAATTACAGTCATTTCTCTACCAAAATAATGAGATGTCTTGATTTATTCTACATGATTGACATGTCCAGAATATCCATTCCCCAATCTTCTTGCCTCTTGCCCTTTACTTGCATGAACAATACAGCATCATCATGATATATGTAAGTATCCTTTAGATGAAATTGTTGGCCTTACTAATATTTGAATGACATACAGGATTTTATTCATCTATCAATTTTTGTCCCTGCAGACTGTCTCTCACCTACATCTATTTGGAATACTTTTCCTGTAATCAATTGTTGGAATATCAGATCTTAGTTTGTGAGTGTTTTGCAATGCACTGCTATTTTGCACATGTTTAGTTTACATTTTTGTGGCCTTTCTATTGATTTCCACTTTCATATATTCATTTCAGGCCTTATATTATATACAGTCAGTTCCCTCATGACCAATAGCTCTCATAACCCATAATCCCTGATAACCCATAGGATTTTGGATCCACCAAGTCAGTTCCTATGTAGTAACCCATAAATCCCTGATACTAATAACCCCATAGCATTTTTCAAAAAAAACCCATACATATGGACCTGGGGATGCTGGGCTAGAGGCAGCTTGACTGTAGTCCAGGATCATCATTAATTTATATTTACACAATTTTTTGGCTGCTATATAACTAAAAGCTAGTGCTGTACTCTCTGACCATTACCTGAGCTCTTCTCAATAGCTAAAAATCCTATTGATGTCCTCAAAAAAGTTCCAGATGTGTTGAAGAAGCAAGTCTGGGACCAAAAGACAGCACTTGAGGCAAAATTATGTTGGGGAGACAATTTCAGAAGCAGATGAGCAATGGCTCAACAGAGAAGGGGATGATGTGGATGGGGAACATGTTGTGCAGGAGCTGGAGAATGCATCAGACTATGATAGAGGCATAGGCTGTCTGAACAATGCAGATAAACACATCATGCATAGACTTTGGGAATTGGCTGGTGACATGAGCAAGGTCATTGGGTTGACACATGCCTTACTTTATTCCTTCAAATGAAATTTACACATAGAAGGGATAAAGACTATGAAATATACTCAGATTACTGACTGTTTTAACTATGTACTTATAGCTTAGGTATTTTAATTAAATATTTTAAATATTTTTTGGAATTTTTTGCCCTTCATTTTCAGAACATCCTCATAACCAATAATCCCTGATAACCCATAACTTGAGGCTGGAACAGAGGGGTATAGGTTATGAGGGATTTGACTGTATGTAGTCTACTATTGTTGTATATACTCATCTGTTTGCCCTCTTGAAAACCCCCCCTATGTGACAAGAACTTGTTTCTGGGTAAGACCTAGAGTTTCTAGGCAAGTAATAACTCAGTAGGGGCAGGGAAAATAACTGGAGACTCCAGAGATATCTCTGGAAATGTGTTCTAAAGCTATTTCAAAGAGAGGAGTCAGAAGTGGACAGTGGCTTCAGCTTATGTGCTGCACCCCCTTCATTTCTAATGTCCAATTTACAGACAATGATTAGCAAAGTTGAACTGAGGTAAGTGATTGTGAACTCAGCTTCCTGACTGGAGATTTGGTCAGGATAAATCTCTGGGTACCAGAGATAAAGCTCCGACCATACTATCTACTTACTCTATATATACTGTTTATACCATATATGTATATGTATATATATAGGGCCTTCTTGCAAATTCATGTTATAGAGTAGATATAGAGTATACTATATGGTTATACAGTAAGAATATTTTTAGGGTTAGTGCTCAGTGCAGAAGCTTAATCAGGCCATAGTTTGAAGCCATAAACTGTACAATTTATTCAGCTAATGAGGGAGCAGCAGCAATTATGGGGCCTCAAAATTGAAGGTGCCCACATCAACTGAATGCCCATCTGATGACTTCAGTGTATCTGGAACTTGTGCCAAACATTGTGACATATTTTTCTTCCCTTCTCCATTTCTTATATCTGAACTTGGCTCTCTGTGCCAGCAAGTTCACCAATTGCAATGTCAGTAAGCAAAAACTCTGACAGTAAGGATATTGTTATTGAAAAAAATATGATGCTCTGAAACCCTCTTCATAGCAGCATTTCAGCATTGCAACTCTTGAAATTCTTGACAAATATCCTGTATGGATATGATGCAGGGTTTGTTGGGATAATCAATGGTCAACCAACATGTGGTGAATGTTTATTCTGGTGCTTACTTAGTGCTCATCACTTTCTTACAAGTATTACAAGTACTCAAATATTTGTTACAATGTAGATCACTTATTGCTTAATTTTCCTTCATAGCATAGTTATTTCTAATTAGTGTATATAATCCTTGTAGGTATAAAAACTTGTAGGTACACAACAAAAAATTAATTGAGTTTGCAAGTAAAACTCACTGCACTCAGTAGAGTCATTTCCTATACTTGCAAGAATGGCATGCAACTATCTGGCAATTCCTGCAACCAGTGCCCCCATCTCATGCACATTTTCAAAGTTCAGATCTTCACTTGTCCTTAAATATTGTGACAATCAGAAAAGCACTACTCACAAAGGTGAGGATTAGGAATGGGCTCTTCAACATGAAAAAATGTAGGTACTGCAAAAGAAGATTAGGTCAGTATAATGTTTGAACAACTATCAGCAACTCTATAAATCTATCCATATAATCATATATATAGAGTAAATAAACAGTTTACTACCCTATCTGTATATTTAAACCTCCAGCCCTATATGGATAGTATATGGTTGGAGTCTTAACCAGAGATTTAACTTGAGAGCAATAACAATGACAAGAGAGGATTGAGAGGTAGTAGTAATTAACAAACTGAAGAATAACAGTACAATCAAGGTACTTAAATACTAAAAAATATAACTACCCAGAAGAATACCAAATCTGTACTAAGGCATAATAAAACATACTAAGTGAAAAGGAGTATTGAGTGGGTCAAAGTAAGAGAATGCATAAGGCAAGTGATAGTGATAATCTGAGGTATGAATGCTAAGGATTTACTGTAGCAAGACTAGTGTCTGTGGCTGAAACTTATGAGTCAAAAGTGGAAGTGGACTGGAGTGAACCTGAGTAAGGCAGAGATGAGATGGAGAGTCAGGAGATTGTTGGGATTGATTGGAAGCTGATCTGGAGCATATGGGCAGTTATTGTGGCTGGGATATGATGCTAATCTTCTGAGGACAAACTGGCTTTGATATTATTGAGACAGTATCACTTATTTTAACATCAATCACACACTAGTAATGTAACAAAGTTATGCAAAGATTTCACCAATCTCTTTGCAAAGGACTAGCTTACATGCTGATATCATTCAAAACTTGATGATCTTGAAGCACTGTTTTCATCTAAAATGCTCAGATGTTGGTAGCTCACATTAGTAGATGCAGGTACACAGATATTTCATTATTTCAGAATTCAATGTGTTCTGTCATCCATACAAAATAGTTTATGGCTGTCATGGAACCATACCCATTCTGTTCAGCTCTCTGAAAAGAACTAGACTGTAATGGCTACAGCCATCTTGTCACTGTCTCTCATCTGTCACTTAACAGCTGTATATCATTGATAGCATAGTATCTATCCCTAGACAAGATGTAGCATAAGGTCTGATTCTGGGAATATTAGGGTTGATGTTGGCAGGTTGAAGGGTAAAATTTCCCACCGGCAAGAAATCTCTAGTAAGGCTCTGCCTTGCTATTGAGATAAGCAATTTCATACAAATTGAGGATTCCAAACTTTAGGCCTTCAAAACTGGCTAAATGCTAATACAAGAGATTCACCTGCACTGTGCCTAACCCTCTTGCATAGGCTTAACTTCTGTATCCACCAGATGGAGCCTAGAGAAAGTGCTGTGCCATGCCATGTAATGCAGTGTACTGCAATACACTGCAGTGCTAATTTGTATATACTCTTTTATAAGGCTGCTGTGCACTACCCACAGTCTCAGCATCATTTCTTTTCAAGAACTCATTTCCAGAGGAGCCCTAGAGGTCCTGGTGCCTATGTGCTGTGCCCCCTTCATTTCTAATATCCAATTCATAGATAACATTAGCAAAGTTGAACAGAGGTAAAGAATTGAAAACTCAGCTTCCTGACCAGAGGTTGGTCAGGAGAAATCTTCAGGGACCAGAGATTAAGTGAAAGCAATAACAACAACAAGAGTGGGTTCTGAGAGTAGAGGTGGTTGAGGATGTCAGGGGTAGCTTTAACCAGTGTGGATGAAACTGGTAGAAGTAGTAGTAATTAACAAGCTGGAGAAAAACAGTACAATTGAGGTACTTAAATACTAGAGAATATAACTACCCAGAGTAATACCAAAATTTTACTAAGATGAAATAAAGCATAGTGAGTAAAATGGAGTATTGAGTGGGTAGAGGTAGAGCTATAGGTTGCTAAAAGCTGTGTATTTATGACTTGCATGCTTGTCATATACCAAAACCCAGACTCCACTTCCAATACTTTTCTGTTTCTCTCTGACCCTTTTCCAATATTTCCAATAACCACGATACCCTGTTTCTCATTCACCTTGTTACCGTTTCCATGTTTGATAATACCTTGATTTCTATCAGAACAATATTTCTTTTATGTACCTTTCCAATATCCATCTGATTCCAAGATATGACTTCCAATACTTATTATGATACCTCATCTTATTATGACTCTGTTGTTACTAGTTACCTTTCCCCAATTAGTTATACAATTAACTACCCACATATTTAAGTAGCTAGTTCCGGTCTTGTATCTGCAATTCGAATATCAACTAAGATCCCACCTAGTCTTCTGACTAAGTTCTAAGTCTATTTGTTTTCTGACCTCCAACTCCATTCTGACTTCCCTTCTAGTTGACTTACATTGACTAGTCTTATTTCGCTCTCAACACTAGACTTAGTCTCTAGTTGTCAAACCCCCAAGTCATCTCTGACAACTTCCTGACCCCATGGTATTTTCTTCTGACGTGTGGACCACATTTAAGTTAGAACCCACAAGAACTGGAAGGGTGCAGCACATAAGCTGAAGCCAACAGTTCTTATCTGCAGCATTACAGTTGGAAACCCTTCTGACATTACTTCTGACATTTTCCGATGTGGTGCTATTGTAACCTATGTCCTCTAGTTCCTATTCACCTTTAGGAAAGAGTCTTGACAATGCTGTTCATCTGACACTGTAGGTGTGTAGCCTGGCTATGTCATGTCATCTGTATATACATGCACATTGATCATGTACACAGCTCTCTACCCAGTCCACCATGTTACTATGTCCATCCCACTGATGCTGATCTGTCCTACCTCAACACCAGTCATACTAATTCAACATACATCAGCAATCAATGATTATTCCACAGAGTGAAGATGTATTGAAGAACTTGGTTTGCATTGAAATGTTGAAGTTTGACTGAACATGAAACACTATGGAATGATAACAAAGTGTCACATAATCACATTGATTTTGAACAGACTTTGATGTGCTCCTCTTTCATTCCTTTCCCTCATCTCTTCTCTGTGGTCATTGCCATCTCTCCATATACTAACCACACATATTTTACAGCTGAAAATTTGCTGTCATGTCCAAAGACGCTGTGAGATGCCTCTAGAATGGTCTGCTCTTTGTGTTTGAGCTGCTGGTGCATTTTATTCATGGCTATTTTATTGTAAGACTGTCATATCCCTATATGGCGCATTGTGCGCCATCTCCAGACCGCTCACAATCAATCCCAACACTCTCCTGACTTCCTGCTCATCTCCAGGTTTACTCAGGTTTACTCTGGTCTATTTCC
>JASFDD010000324.1:0-22825 GCA_036937055.1 Nidula microcarpa | reverse complement strand
GGCTACGGCTTTTGAATGTTGATGACGTCTGGACTTAGCGCGTGCGCGCGCTTTCGAGTTGGACCGGGAACGGAGTATTGTAATTACACGGAATCTATGATTCCGTGCGTAGTCCAATTACAATCTCTACACCGGGCACACACTCTCGTTCGACGAACAAGTGGGATGTGCAAGCAGTTAGTGTACACATTTTTGTCATTGCTGATTTTGATTAGCACTCCCAGCACACTCACTCGTTCGACGAACGAATGGGATGTGCAAGTAGTTAGTGTACACATATCTGTCATTGCTTATTTTGATTAGTACTCCTACCACACTCTCTCGTTCGACGAACGAGTGGGATGTGCGAGTAGTTAGTGTACACGTATTTGTCATTGCTTAGTTTGATTAGCACTCCTAGTACACTCATTCGTTCGACGAACGAATGGGATGCGCAAGTAGTTTAATGTACATATATTTGACATTGCTTGTTTTGATTAGCAGTCCCAGCACACTCACTCCCAGCACACTCCTTCGTTCGACGAACGAATGGGATGTGCAAGTAATTAGTGTACACATATTTGTCATTGCTTATTTCTACTAGCACTCCCAGCACACTCACTCGTTCGACGAACAAGTGGGATGTGTAAGTAGTTAGTGTACACATATCTGTCATTGCTTATCTTGATTAGCAATCCCAGCACTCACTCGTTCGACGAACAAGTGGGATCTGTGAGTAGGTAGTGTACACATATTTGTCATTGCTTATTTCTATTAGCACTCCCAGCACACTCATTTGTTCGACGAACGAGTGAGATGTGTGAGTAGGTAGCGTACTCATATTTTTCTTTACTTATTTCCATTAGCACTCCTAGCACACTCACTCGTTCGACGGACGAATGGGATGTGCGAGTAGGTAGTGTACACATATCTGCAGTTGCTTATTTGATTAGCACTCCTGCCACGCTCTCTCGTTCGACGAACGAATGGGATGTGCAAGTAGTTAGTGTACACATATTAGTCATTGCTTATTTTGATTATCACTCCTAGCACACTCATTCGTTCGACGAACGAATGGGATGTGCTAGTAGCTGGTGTACATATTTTTGCCATTGCTTATTTCCATTATCCTGAGTGTTCGTTGAGATATACATGATTCGCATTCAATTAGTAGAAAATACAGAACATAACTTGATTTCACTTATAGAGTCACCCGGCACACTCACGCGTTCGACGACCGAGTGGGATGTGCAAGCGGTTAGTATGTGCGTATTTGTTATTATTCATTTAGTTTTACTTGCGTGTATATTGAGTAATACAAAATTCGCATTTAATCAGTATAAAACACACAATATCACTTGATGTCACTTACAGAGTCACCCGACACACTCACTCGTTCGACGAACGAGTGGGAAGTGTGAGTACTGAGTACGTACGTATTTTCATTACTCATTTTGATTCATTTTGATTTCCATTTCACTTACTGAGGCATCCGGCACACTCACTGGTTCGACGAACGAGTGGGAAGTGCGAGTAGCTACTATATACATATTTGTCATCACTCATTTTGATTTGCTTACCTGTATGTTTACCTATACAAAATTCGCATTTAATTAGTATAAAACACGGAATATCACTTGGAAATAAGCAACGACAAATATGCACATACTAATAGCTCGCACATCTCGCTCGGTCGTCGAACAAATGAGTGTGCCGGGTAACTCTGTATGTGAAATGCGGATTTTGAACAGCTCAACATGCACGAAGGCTGATCGAAATAAGTAATGGCGAATATGTACATACTATCTACTAGCACATCCTACTCGTTGGTTGAATGAGTGAGCGTACTCGGTGTCTCTGTAAGTGAATTCAAGTTATGTTCAGTGTTCTCTCCGAATTAAATGCGAATTCTGTACAGCTCCACATACACGCAGGCTAGTTGAAATAAGCAATGACAAATATGTAGATTCTATCTACTCGCATGTCCTACTCGGTCGTCGAACGAGTGAGTGTGCCGGGAGACTCTGTAAGTCAATTCAAATTATATCTAGTATTTTCCACTTATGAAATGCGACATTTGTATAGCGCACAAACACGCATGCTAATTAAAATAAATAACGACAAGTATGTATGTAGTAACTACTCGCACTTCCCACTCGTTCGTCGAACGAGTAAGTGTGCCGGATGACTCTGCAAGTGGAATCAAGTGATATCCCGTGTTTTATTCTAATTAAATGTGAATTTTGTATAGCTCAACATACACCCAGGCAAATCGAAATGAGCCATAACAAATAAGTACATGCTGACTACTCCAATGCCCAATTCGTTCGTCGAACGAGTGAGTGTGCCGGTTAACTCTGTAAGTGAAATCAAGTTATATTCAGTGTTTTGTACTTATTAAATGCAAATTGTGTATTGCTGCTCACTATACACAAAGGCAAATCGAAATGCATAATGACAAATACGTACGTAGTAACTACTCGCACTTCTCACTCGTTCGTCGAACGATTGAGTGTGCGGGGTGACTCTGTAAGTGAAAATCAAGTTATATCCACTGTTTTGTACTTATTAAATGTAAATTTTGTATCGCTTATCGTACATGCAGGCAAATCGAAATTAGTACAGTCGAACCTCTCTTAACCCATAGCCCTCCGTGGACAGGGCGGGCTATGGGTTATGAGGGGTCATGGGTTTGAAGAATTGTACTAAAAATAGAATGTAAAAATCCTCTATGGGATATTTCTGCAAAATAATATCTACTATAAAGTATTTACGTTAGCGACGAGTGAAAAAGTCTGTCAACACTGAGTCCTTCATATTCTGAACTTCTTCAAGATGAATTTTTCAGTTACAAGAGCCCAAAATCGCCTACATCTTGCGAGCAATAGGATCATTCAAGTCCACAGCATATTTTGAAATGACCAATGCAGCTTGCAGAACTTCACGACGAGAAGGACGGGGCTCCACCTCAGGATCATCGTCAACATCATCCCCGCCGTTGATCTCGATGTTCTCACGTGCTTCTACTGCTTCCATGACCGCGTTGAAATTTTCCTGATTTGTCCACTCGGTGATAACGCGAGATTCCCCTACTGGGTTGAGCAAAGCCTCGATGTTCATTCAATATTTTACGTCTCCAACTCGGCCAATTCAGTGACTCATCATCGCGGGATGCAGTAATTGATTTAGTCTACCCTTTATGTGCCTAATTTCCGTCGCTGAAATCTATGGGTTTTGCCCGCAGAGGGGTATGGGTTATGGGTTATAGCTGACTTATGGGTTATGGTATGCAAATCCCCGCCTACCAAGTCGGTGGACAGCTGGCGCTATGGGATAAAAGGAGTTATGGGCTGTCACGGGTATGGGTTAAGAGAGGTTCGACTGTAATATTATTCACTGTTTATTCAAACCTAAATCGGTGAGATTATACTTAGGGCAGTGTCCGCGGTGTGTCACGCAAATTTTGGCTCGGACTTCGCCGCACCAAGCACCGATCAGGCTTGGATCAGGCTTTCTGAACACTACCAAATCTTTTTCTCTTGCATCGGTTACCGTTTGGTTATTGGTTGGCTATCGGTACCACATGGATTCACAACCGTCATCCAGCAACATAGTCCTCACCTCAGAAGGCTTCGATGGTTTCAATTCTCAGCTACAAGCAGCGGCACTAAAAGCGACCAGGAGTGCTGTTAGTCTTCCGCTTGACATCGCATTCCACCGCTCCATCGATCCCGGTTTTGCCAAAGACATAGATGGAGTCTCTTCAAGGGTTCTCAACCTCGCGAACAAGCTGCTGAATCTTGTTGGAACAACCGGGCAATCGACTTCTGGGAGAGGGAAAGGAAAGGCGAAGGTAGAGAGCGACGATGATGTCCTAGACAATTTCCATTCACTGGTGGTGGATTCTATGGACCAGCTTCTAGAGAGAACAGTGAGCATCTTCTTGATGATAGTACATCTTCGGACCTGAGGCTCGTATAGGACATTTGTCTGGACGAATACCTCGGGCGATTCAAGGCGCCCGCTATTTCCATTAATCCACCAGCTACAGGAACCACGAAGGTAATACACCTGTCATGTTTGCCTATCTTCTTCTCAGCATTTCTATATAGAGGTCTAAACAACAACCCCCAAAAGGACACCTTGATCCCGCCATCCAACACGCCTTTAATCTCCAGAAACCTCAGCTCTCATTCCGTAAAAAACCGGACAACAATGATACCCCCTGGTATCCGACGCTCCCTCACAAATTCAACGCCAAAGTTCCTCTAGGACATGTATACGCCGATCCCAGCGAGGTGATGGACTTAGATACCGGCAACGTAATGTACGTTGTCAATCGTATGGCTTTTCTTTCTCAGTGTAGAAGTGTTTACATGCCCCCCTAACTAGAGCAAACCATCCTTATCGCTATGAGATTACCCACATCACCCACGTTCTCTCGCTATACACGCCATGCATTCCTGCGTCCCCTCCGGCACTGGACACTACACCGTTTACTTGGATCAATACCGCCTCCGCTCTCCACACAATGATGGCAAAACTGAAGGAAGCCAAGGAGATAGCAGTAGATCTCGAGCACCATAGCTACCGCTCTTATGCAGGATTTTTGTGCCTCATGCAGATCAGCGACAGGGAGGAGGATTGGATTGTGGATCTACTCGCTGGAGAGGTTCGGGACGAGATCGGAATGCTGAACGAAGTCTTCACCGACTCTGGGATTATCAAGGTCCGCTTTCGCCTCTTTATTACCCGCAAAGAAGTTAACGCATGATGGTAGGTGTTCCATGGGGCGGAGAGCGATATTGTGTGGCTCCAGCAAGACTTCAATGTCTATATCGTCAATCTTTTCGATACCTTCCACGCTTCTAAGCTTCTTGGTACGTGATATCTTCATATTGATATATCCTAGTTCAATTCTGCTTCCTATCTAGAATTTCCCCGCCACGGCCTTGCAAACCTTCTGGAAATGTACTGCGACTATATCCCGGATAAACGTTACCAGCTCGCGGATTGGCGTATTCGGTAGAGTATTCCTCTAGATTAAAATCCTGTCAACTCAAATTTCACTACAATCCCACAGCCCTTTGCCGGAGGAAATGCTCCAATACGCCCGCTCGGATACGCACTTTCTCCTTTACGTCTACGATAATCTCCGCAATGCGCTCCTTGACCGTGGCAAATCGCGCTCCCGGTCTCAGTCACCCGTGTCCTCCATTTCTGCTCCGATGCCTTATTTGGACGATCCCG
This sequence comes from Nidula microcarpa, assembly GCA_036937055.1. Taxonomy (NCBI): domain Eukaryota; kingdom Fungi; phylum Basidiomycota; class Agaricomycetes; order Agaricales; family Nidulariaceae; genus Nidula; species Nidula microcarpa. The sequence goes on along the minus strand of JASFDD010000324.1, from coordinate 17,596 downwards.
CGTATGCGCTCCTCAATACGGTCCTGTTGCGCTCAACTGAGACTTCGTTGAGAGTCTACCAAAAGGAGCCGTATGATCCCGAGAATGGAACAGGCAGCAACGGGTGGGATACACTGGCAAAGAAGTGGAATAAGGGTGCTCTGATGACTGGTGGACCGGGCGTTGGCATTGGGGCAATGCATAGGGAAGTTTACAAAGGCGTGCATACATGGAGAGAGAAGGTAGCCAGACAAGAGGACGAGAGTGTTCGGTAAGTGTTCTTATCCTTCCACTAATGTGTTCATGCTTAAGGCCTTGCTAAAGATATGTACTCCCGACTCATTTCCTATTCCTGTTGGCGGAACAGCCTCCAGCTGATATAGCTGCGCTCCTTGGTGTGTTCCGGTCAAATGTTCCTCCTGTGGTGCGGCGCCGTGGGAAGGAGTTATTGGGAGTAATCAGGGAATGCGCGACGCGGGGGTTGAAGCTAGGGAAGCCCATGGAGGAGAATGAAGTGGGAGACATCGAAATGGTGATCGTAGAGGACGAGAAGGAGGGGACGTGTGTGAGGCAGCAGGTGGGGAACTCGTCGCCATCGAAGTTATGGGGCAAGGGTGCGTCTTGACTTCCACTCCGAACACATCTAATTATCTGATCTTGCTAATAGCTTCCATCGATGCATGCCCTTCCTCTTCATCGTCATTGCTGTTCGGCAAGGCAACAACTTCATTATCGAATATTCAATCATTACCCACATCTATATCGACATCGAGGAGCTCGCTATTCGGGAACCTGGCCGCTAAGCAAAAACAGATCACTTGGTTGACCAGATCCCATGCGGATGATCCCCATTTCAAGGAGATCGTTGCCCGAATTTCGAGTACCTTTGTAATCGTACCGACGGCCCCGCAAGTAAGATTTGATGGTCTTCATTCTTGACATAGCTTCGGGTACTGAGATCCGAACAGATTACAGCCATGGCAAGAACAACTACTCTAGAAGAAATGAAGTTAGAATCTCCCAGTGTGGAAAGTGCATCTGGAATGCAAGTGGAGATCCCTTACATTCCTGCAGCTCAGCGGCATACCGCCAAAGTCGAGGAACGGGATATGATCGTAGTAGTTGGTCAGGCAAGACGGAAGCGGAAGCGGACCAAAAGCGAGGCTGCGGATCGTAAAGCTGGTGATACAGGGGTGGAAGGCTTTGGCAAAGCGAAGAAAGCTGAGCACGCAGAACAAGAGTCCACGCAGAAGCAGGAAGCGTTTGACTTCGCCGCCGTGCCAAATATCCTGGACAATAACCCCGATATCGAGGATGGAAATAGGAAGAAACAGAAAAAGCAGGCTGGAAAGAAGGGTACGTTTTCATTTTATTTTCACCTATGCGATGTTATATCTGACGTTTCATCTCCACCTTACCTTCCCTCATCACTGATAGGCGGAACTTTCTACGGCGATTTCCCTGCGCCTCCGAAGGCCAATAGCGAGCTGAAGAGTGGAAATCAGTCCTATACTTTTAAATAGGTATTCGGGCCGGACATCGTTATCGTGGAATATCACCAGTTATCATACCATACCTCTGGTTGTGGGCGATGCAGTAACTTGCAGGGGTAGGATGCGGTTAGGTGTGTATATGTAATGCATATATGACATTTGCTGCTCATGACTCGCAAGATAAGTCCAAGATAAGCCTGTGATTGCTATAACTTGGGAGCACTTGTCACGAGCAGCGTTCGGTGCATTTTCCGTCCTGCAATCGTAACTGCACTTGTGACACGATCTTACTCGAATGTTCCTTCAGATCTCTCTTACTGGTCTTTCTTCATGAAAGTCAGCTTCGGACTAGAGATAAGGATGAACCTCCAGTTAGTCAACATTATTTTCCCCTATCTACTGGCGACAGCCTATAGTACTCTATACGTACTACAGTGGCAGAAAATCAACATGGCGAGGTGGCAGTAACTCGTTGCCGCCCCGGCGGCTTCTTGTCCGCGTGATCTCTCGCATCCCTCGAGGCGTCATTTTTTCGGATGTTCGGGCGACGGGTTGCCACATTGCTATCGGGCTTTCCCTCGGGCCATATGTCTGAGAAAAATGGACCTCGTGTCTTTTCTTGATATAAATGCGGTCTACGTTACTCATACAAGCACTAGCAAGTCATCGTTAGAGTCCCCTTCTTATTACCACTTCCTGAGCTCCTGCAGCGCCTTTATAGCTATTCCCCCTACATGAACAGTTCGGAAGGTCAGATATTGCCTGTGAGCACCCCTGGTATAGGACATACCGATACCGAAGACTCTATTACAGCGACGACGCTGTCCACGAGGGATTCACCATTGGTACCTCAAGAAGTTGATATCGAGCATATGCCTGTGAAGAATGACCCACGAGCGTGGTCTCATTTCCGCAAGGTTCGTACTTATATTCATAAATACGCGACGGCAACTTACACTCTTGCAATGATGTCCAATTAATACCACAGAATCTTAGTTTGGCACTAATCGCCTCTGCATCGATGATTGCAGGGCTTGCAGCCAACATTCAGAATCGTAGGCACCGGTACGATACAGAAATAATTCGCATTATTGATATTTTGCATAAACAGCGGCAGTGGAAGACATGGAAAGAGAACTCCCAGCGACGAGCTCTCAATTCAGTTTGAGCATATCGCTGTTCATTCTTATTCAGGGTACCGTGCCCCTATTCTGGAGTGCCATAAGTGAAGTTAAAGGCAGGAAGGTGCGAACTTATATTTTTATCCCAAACACCGTATTCTTACTGCTATAGCATGGAATGGAAAGATTGTGTACTTATTTTCTCTAGGATTGTTTACCATAGGGTCGATAGTTGTGGCGATCAGCAGGAGTATTAGTCTGTAAGTCAATGTCGCGTTTTAAACATCTTGCAGGAGTTTTGATATGATGATATGCTCACAGAGTCATTGGATTCCGATCTCTTCAGGCCGCAGGGTGATTATGTTCTTCCTCGTCTCCGGATTTATAATAATCGCGCATCTACCATATACAGATCAAGTGCTGTCATTGCAATTGGTGCCGCCACACTCGCTGACATCTTTGATCCAGCCGAAAGGGGAACTAAGGTCTGGCTTTCCTGCCATTGGAATCAACTGAACTTAAACGCGATTCAGATGGGAGTCTATTACATTGCCCCTCTTCTCGGCCCGGTATGTGATTTTCGCATGAGATTTTGCATTGATTTAAGTAGAAATCGTAAGGCGATTGGTCCTATATTCGGCGGCGTGCTAACAACTGGACTCAACTGGCGTGCCATCTTCTGGTTCCTTACCATCGTATCTGGCTCAAGCTTCGCCTCATTTGTGCTATTCTTCAACGATACCTTTCGACGCGAGCGGAGTCTTACATATCAGAATGTGCTCAAAGAACGGCTGCAGACCAAAGCGGTAAAAACAGCTACGAGCAAGCAAAGCGTTGACGATTTAGAAAAGCACGGAACATCTGGAAGTAAATTAGCTTGTGTCGTTCCTTTGAAAGAAGAAGTCGAGGCTACTCTTCCTACAGTGAAGCTCTCTCTGAAGGATTTCAATCCGTTCAAACCGATTGGGATTATCCTAAGGCGAACAAATAATTTGGTAATATTATTTGCATCTGGTGCGTGGTGCATACCATCGATGCTATTTTGAATGTAGTATTGAAAGTTTAGCAAATACCTTTCAGGCCTATTGTTTGCACTTGGGTTTCTGATCACCTACAGCACTGCCCGGACCCTCAGTTCACATTACGGCTACAATGCTCTGAAGATAGGTTTGGTAACACTTTCTTATGGCTCAGGTTTGTCATCTAGTCGATTGACTTTGCACTGTGCGAGGCGTCAACTGGCCTTGTTTTCGGACTATTTAGGATGCGTGGCAGGAAGCTTATTAGGGGGTCGATGGTCTGACCATAAACTTGCGTGTTTGAAAGCGGCTAATGGCGGTAAAAGCTACCCGGAGGTGACTAGCCTGTCGAGGAGCTAGTCCTCGATATTGATTACTGAACATACTGAAATATTTTAGATGCGGCTCCAAAGCACAACAATCGGTGTGCTTCTTCTTCCTCCATTTGTTCTCAGCTTCGGCTGGGTGTGTGCTCGACATGTACATATCTCAGCAATATGTACGATGCTCTTCGGTTGCGGTTTCTTCTCTATGTATGTGAATCGTCGTTCTCGCATTTACTCAAATCAGCTCATTTTTCCACTCGCGTATAAAATTTAAAGCTGGACATATACGAGCACACTAGCTTACATTGTTGATGCGAACAACGGACGCTCTTCGACGGCAGTCGCGACGAATAGTGCCTTTCGTGGCCTTTCGGCCTTCGTGGCAACCGAGATCGCAGTGCCACTGCAGGTATATCTTTGTTCTATCATAATGTTCGTCGTTAATCTGATGAACTTTCTAGGACGGACTAGGAGATGGTACGTTTATTCGCATCTCTGATTGACAGTGATAAACGCTGAACAGTCTGCTATAGGTTGGATGTATACTATCTGGGCGGGACTGATGGTTCTCAGTGGTCTTCTCATATTTCTGGTCTCTTGGAAAGGAGGTCAGTGGCGGGAAGCTGCAGAAATCCGTGAAGCTAGACAAACGCAGAAGTTTGAGGTATGACACAAATTCTTCAATGCTTAATGTCCAAAAGTTCTTCGACTCTGGCACTATTAGGTTAGGAATTCACACCATTTACCGTCGATTCCACCAGGCAACGAAAAAACTGACTTGAATGACAGGCAGCTCAAGATATTTAGGCCAGGTATTACCCAATACAACAACTTGACGGCCCAAGGAAGTAGAACCATCGCGATGACTTTCTATCACAAGTTCTGTTAGATACAATATGTAGAGAAATTTTCCATGCCATGATTTGACCGCTTTCTTCTCAAATTTGGGGCCCCTCTTTACCCTCTCTTCGCAGCCCCCGTCTCTGCGTCTGTCTCCCTCTTAGCTCTGTCAAGCTCCTTTTCTTTCGCTCCTGGAGGTCCCCACTGCGCCACTCCTTGCATCTCCCGTTTCCTTCTCTGATGGTGCCCGTTATGCGTCTCCTCTGTAGCTGTCATACCGCCACCCGGATGGCCTAAATGGTCATGGACATCTTGGCTAGTGGCGCCATTGAACTCAGCGGAGGGATTCAGTGGCTTCTCAGCTCCTGCGTCGCAGTCGACGTAGGTGCCTGTAGTGAGCTTTGTGGGAACTGATTGGCGACCTAATAGAAAAACATTCGAAGGAGAATGCAAAAGCAAGGGGTTAGATAGTACTTGCCTTCGAGGCACCCATCAACAATACCCATATTTTCCCTATTTTCGGGCACAGGTTGAAAGTTGTTAAGAGACATCATAAAGAATTGGAAGGTTATACGCGTTCAAGCGAGGACTGGTAAGATTTTGAATCGTGGTCGTGTTGAAAGATGTCCATCTTATATACTTAAGGGTGTACATGTAGCAAATCTATTGAGTGGAGATATGAAATCATAGAGACTCCAGGCTATGAATCATACTTTACGATTCTCGAATATATTACTATAAACTGACATCACCAATGCCCATGCCTAATGGTGTGGAAAATTTAGAACCAGCCGAAGTGGGAGAAGAACCTCTTGCCGTGGGGTGGAGATACCAGGAAATGGGTTACTCTTGGCTACTATAGCCCTGTGTATGGTACCAACACAGACAGTGTGCGTTACATCCCAAACCACTCGTTACTCAACAACACAACTGGTGTTTTGCGTTACACAGCCAAAATTAACAACATGTAGGCGATTTTTCGGATGAAATGCACGAATATAGCCTGTATATGACCATGAAACAGTGTTGTTGCTAAGGCTTAGAGGTTAATAATGTTTAAGACTTAATTACATTCTAAGGTTAAGGGCAAGCATCAATCCTGAATGATTATAAGCCTTAATTAAGGCTTAGTAAAACTGACTCAGCAAAATGACGGAGCTAGCATGTGGGACAAGCCGCTGGCAGCGGTCAAGTCCCCAGACTTGTTGTTTGTAGGCCGGAAGGAGACTGATATCGATGCAAATGAGACGAGTTCGGAGACAGATAGCATACACAGAGGAAGTGCAGTTAATGGAACTGTTGGCGAATGAAGAGGCAGACCAGGAGTCATCAGGAAAATCCTACAAGGTAAAATTTCTCAAATGAAGCAGAATTATGCTGCATTGGCATGAAAATATGCTTAATTTATGAAATGGTGCAGAATAGAATGAATGAACAAAATGTACCAAATGATGAGTCCTCTCCTGACAGCAAACAAAATGAATGTTAATTTTGTTCATTTCATTTCATTGACATGCATTATCTAACAGTTATCATCTTTTGAACAGCATTATTTCATTGTATATGGCTTAGATTGGATGCAAGATTTCAAAATTATGTTAACATTAAATGATAGTAAAGTAAAAGCTAATGTAGGTGTAGAACATAGTAACAGGAGTAAAATGTAATGAAATGGTGATTAAAGTTAAGAAACAGTGCTGAGGTTAACAGGTATAGTGTCAAAGGTAGTATTGGGAGTATGTCATATCCTGCTCACAATAACCACCTATATGTTCCTAATCAAGTTTCTAATCAATCCCAACACTCTCCCAACTTTTCTGACTCTCTGCCTCATCTCTGCCTTACTCAGGTCCACTCCACTCCACTTTCATTGCTTGACTCATACATTTCAGCCACAGACACTAGTCTTTCTACAGTAATCCTTTGTATTCATATTTCAGATTATTACTATCACTTGCCTTATGCATTGTCTTACTCTGACCCACTTGATACTCCTTTTTGCTTAGTATGCTTTATTTGCCTGAGTACAATTTTGGTATTACTCTGGGTAGTTATATCCTCTAGTATTTAAGTACCTCCATTGTACCAGTACTCTCCAGTTTGTTAATTACTACTGCTAGTTCCTCTTCACTGGCAAAGCTATCTCTGACATCCTCAACACTCTCTGCTCTCTTGTCATTGTTATTGCTCTCATTAAATCACTGGTCAGGAAGCTGAGTTTGTGATCCCTTACCTCTGATCAACTTCACTAAATCATTATTATAAATTGGATATTAGAAACAAAGGGGGCACAGCACATAAGCTGAAACTGCCATCCACCTTTGACCCCTCTCTTCATCATAGTACTAGAACACATTTACAGAGATATCTCTGGAGCCTCTGTTATTACTTGCCCAGAAACTTTAGATCTTACCCAGAAACCAGTTCTTGACAGAGTAGTGAAGTGGTAAATAAAGTTTGTAAATGAAGTGGAGGTTAGTGGGTATAGTAGCTATCATCAATTGATTGCTCTAAGGTGACTGCACTGAAGCCATTAAAAAGTAGTTTCATAAGATAAGGTTAGCTTATACATCCATGCCATCAAGATTCAGGATTGCCATTGCCCTGTGGGAGATAGTAGCAGTCATATGAGAGCTGGAAGAGCTAGGAAATGGTCAGTACATTGCTGAGGAAGAACAAGGACTGAACTCACAAGACTTGGCTATATAAATCTGATATTAGGCAATGATATGCATCTGGTTTACCATCACAGATCATACTGAGGAATTCCATCACCTTGATAGATGATCTTGTAACTGTCTGCATTAAACTTACTGATCTGCATACTTCTGTGTCAAGACCCAAACACAGCTGGACAGGAAGGACAATGCAGCTGAGGTATGAGTTCAATGATACACAAAGATGATAGACAATGTAGGACATTGGTTTCAGCTTATGTGCTGTACCACCCACTGTTACTTTGTGACTTGTACCTGGTATGCAACTTTATTTTCTATAAATAGACAATTATCACATGGACAAGTTATATTTGGACCAGCCAACAGTAACAATAGTAATACTTAGTACTATGCACACAGACCATCATAGTTTACTATAAGTAGATCTTTGTACTCTGGTCTTGCTTCTTAGCTTGACCTAGGCAAATATAAGCCTTGTGACATTCTCACTCTGATCCCTTGAAACCTCAATAAACTCAAACCTCTTAGACCCAGTCTAAAGGCTCATCAAACCTAAGCTTCCTTTAGATAGTGACTTAGTGACTTGACAACTGTCCTATACTCTAGGAAGTGTGTCTTACACTGAACCAAGGATACATCATGTGGTTACTCCACTGTTGTACAGAACACCAAACTCCAGAACCAGCCTAGAACCTATAACTTGGCTTTATTGCTGTAATAAAAGGTCAAGCTAAACACCACATCTGTCTCATCTAAGACAGACACCACCAGAACACATTGACTGTCATATCCCATTCCAGCCATCACTCATCACCATCCTGTTATACACCAACTTGCTACAATCCTAAGTCCTCATGGCCAAGCCTTGGCTGTGTCAGCCACATCACAGCTGAAAGGGTGCTGTTGTCTGTAGGGTAGAATTGCAATAGAATTGCTATACCACCTTACAGAGTGCTTGCAACCTCTTAAGTTTGTGGGGGCAAGTCTGAAATGAGTAGGTATTTGAAAATGCAGTAAAAGATGCACAAAATATAATAAAATGGATGTCTGGCTGTATCCTAGCTAGATGTAGTGAATGGTCTTCCTTTTCACTAATCTAGCTACAGGCTTGTCAAGATGGTCTTCCTGTCTCTAGAGCTTCAAATGCCAATTTATTCCAAATATAGATGTGTTTTTCCTCAATATACCCTCCTAAATCCCTGAGGGTGGTCTTCCTTTCCTTGCAAATACTAATGAACTCTTTTAAGAATAGATAGGTATGGTCTTTCTTTTCCTTATTTCCCCCAATCATAGTGGTCTTCCTGCTGTCTATGGGTGAAGATTCCAGGTGATGGTCTTCCTTTCTCCTGAAATTGCACTTTTCACTAACTAAGTCAGATGGGGTGGTCTTCCTGTCCCCTAGACTTCTTAATATAATAACACAACCTCAGGACTGGGTCCTGGAACTTAGTTGTATTAAACTTGGTTCATCACTCTCTCAGAATAATGTATATGATGGTTTTCACTCTCAATGTACTAGCTCTAGCTAGAATGTCTAACTTCAAAACCAAACTGAGACTGTCTTGTATCTCTTGACTTAGCATTGTAGGAGCTGAGGGGCTTGTCACTGGGGATTGCATTGTGAGAGAACAGGGGTGAAATCCCTGTTGTTCTTTTCCTTCATTGTCTTCAGGCTTTTATCTCATCTTGGTTGCTATTTTTAGCTGATTCCTTGGTTAGGTTCTTGGTTTGCTTGTATTTCAGACCTCTCTGCTGGGATTGAATGTTTATTTGTATTTATTCTCTGGAATGGTATCTTGCCAGTGCTTTTTTTTCTATTTCACTCTTTCTTAGAGCCTAAATACATGTCTAGGCACCCTCTCCATTTGGGTTCCTCTTATTTTGTCAGCACCTGGCAGGCCCCTGTTACTTTAGGTAGTATCACTCTGTATCTTGCATCTATTATTATTTTACATCCTGTTTGCATACAATTACCACTACAGTCTTCTTTCATATGATGTTCTACCATGTTTCCCTTTCTTTCCTTATGTGTGACTGTTAGGGCTTGCATCTGAAGCCAAACAACATCACTATTGCCTCAGTTTGGCTGTGTTATAGCCACTCTCAGTCATGGCTTAGCCATGTCAGTTCTATCTGGGTTCTGGATGCCAGTGCTATATTCAGCACTGCTGTGCTCCAGGTTCTCCTCTATATTAGCTAGCCTGCTTTTCCCTGTACTTAGGGCTTTTTCATTGTACTTTATCCTGTTGTAGATAGTTGTTTTCACTAATATCATAGATTGGGTGCTAAGATGTGGTTTTTCCCTAGTGTTTAGGTGTAGATCCACCTAGAGTGTATTATCTCCCCCTCATTAAAGCTATTGGCTGTCCTCAGCCATCCTTAACTTCTGCATCTATTTCAGCTATAATGAGTTTTTCTTGCCTTCTATGTCTCACAGCCATTGAAGCTGCAGCTTCAAATGTGTTCCACACTTTACATGCTGGTCTATCTTATACATCTCTGTCAGTGATGTCCCCATTTCCCTATTGTTCCTTCTTCTTAAGTGCTCTTGCACCAGTATTTATTTGCATTACCACTCCTTGGTGGTCTCAGTCATCTCATGTCATTCCCTTTCAATCTGCTGCTATCAACTCCTAGTTTTATTAGTGCAGACTTTGCACCATTTCCTGACATGTCACTTGTCTTGGTTATATCTTTTCATTGTCATCTCATTCTTGTCTCATTAGCTTGTTCATGTCATGTCCAGGGGTACTGGTGCTTCAGGGACCATGCTTATTACAAAAATGCTGAGGTATGTACTAAACTAAGCATCCATTGTCACACTTCCAGCACTCAACATCTTCTGAATCACCCAGCCCTCAAAAGGATAGTGCTGGTGGTAGACACCTTTGTTGTCTGACTCATAAGCCTCCTCACCCTTCCTTTCACTGTCATTGGTGTCCTTCTTGGCTGAGACTGATGTGATCGTGAGGGGAACACTGCAATGGTGACTTGCCTTCTTGTTTCCCAACTGCTGCATCTCCACCTGCTCATCTGGCAATTTCACTTCCTCCCTTGGTTCATTTCCAGCAGTGGTGTCAGGTAGGTGGTGGTAGGTGAAAAAACACCATAGGCACATCCCTAAGGGTAAACATACCCAGGTTGCTGGTATCAGAACTACAGTAGTCATATCCTTCTTGCTCAGCACAGCCACTTCCACCTCTATCCATTGCTTCTCCTGCCTTGAGACCCCCACTATAATGCACTGAACAGCAGTCAGGCCCACTTCTCCCAGGTTCACAAGTTCCAACTTCTGGTATAGGGAGATACATGGCAGTTTTGTATTTGGCAGGGCTAATAGGAGTTTCCAGCAGCACACCTGAGGGTTCCAGGCTGCAAGGTTGACATAAGCAGCATTGAGCTGTGTGAATGGAGTGTATTTGAAAAAGAGAGTTTCATAGGCATTAGGCTTCCTGGTCCCAGAGCACCTGTGTATTCTCACCTTCCAATTTCTTGGAGTGCCACTGCCCTGGTTTTATCTATCTGATGGTGCCTTATTTACCTATCAAGCACTTATTTTCAGTACTTCCATAGTTTTCTTGTCTCAGTATTACCTTTAGTCTGTCACCATCTGATTAGCTAGGCTTCAGTGATGTGCTTTCTATTCTGTTTACTCATATGTGACATCATTGGTCTTGTCATCACACTTTGTTGATGGCCTTAGTTCTTGATTTGTCTGATTAGCTCTATGTTTCTCTTCTTCTAGCTAGCTGACTCCTTTCTTGCTTCACTTCCCCCACTCCCTGTTTCTTGTATTACATAAAAGGATCAGTAAGTTTTCCAGTATACTTTCTTATTTGTGCCTCTATTTGTTATTTGTGCCCACCATTTCTTTGTCTCCTTGTATGGTATGCTTTTCCTTCTTAGTGGTTTTTACTGAGTGTGTTCTTAGTGTGTTTCTTTATCTCTTAGACTTGTTCTTGCTCTTGCCAGTCTTCACACACTTTCTCCAGTAACAGCCAATGTTCTATCCCTAGATGTGTTTCTTTGTGATGTGTCCCTGCCCCAGGTACCTCTACCACTAGTTGTATTAGCTGGATATGAAAGGCCAATGAACTGGTCAAGGAGTTGACCCCATGTGTTCTCATCTTCACCCCTGCCCATGGTTTTATTTTTGAGTTAGCTGCCTATGTAAGCTGTCTCTTGTCATTATTCTACTTGCTATTACTTACATGTCTGTGGCAGCCTAGCAAAGTTTGCTGTCTCACTTGTTCCATGCATGCTTATTCCTGTATGCCCCAGGATACTGGAATGAAATGTGCCAAGTGCATTGTGAACAGCAACAGCTGGTGCACTTACTCTTTTAGCAGCAACACCCTTTATGCTGTTTATTCACAGGCCCTTTGTTTCAGTACCCCCAGTGGGGACAGTTTGTGTCTTTGCTTCTTCTCTTTTTCAGGTCATTTAATCACCATTTTTCTCAATTCTAGCACTCTGTCTCTTTTTTGTGCCCATTATTGAGGCTTTTGAGCATTATTCACTTGCCCAAGTGCTTGCTCACAACACTCACACTCATCTCTAGATCACACTATACCAATTTCTGTCAGATTCTTGAGTGCATGTCCTGCCAGACTCATGACAACTTCCTGGCTCAAGCTGGCATCTTTGAGGATCAAGTTATGATGGACCATATTCTTGCCTCACTTCTGAGATTTCCAGTGACTACACTGATACCACTATGGCACCCATCATTGAGTACTTCAGCTGTGCTTTCAACTTTGCAGATAGTTGCAACAACTACCTGGCCAAGCTTGCTGCTGCTAAGAAGGCACCAAGGTCAGTGATACTTCCAAGGAGGACAAGGTTAGCAAAGCAGTCAAGGCTGAATCTGACAGTGCTGAGGCTGACAGATCCTCTTCAACAATGATGATGCTGTTACCAATATCAAAGCTAGCTCCATGACTGGTTACACTTCCAGCAATGGCAACAGTGAGGTGGCCAACACTGCTAAGGTAATGGGATTGGTAGCTAGGAGGGTTGAAGATGATGCAGCAGAAGTGGATGAGCTCAATGGGACAAGTTCAGATTCTTCCTCTATCAGTAGTATGTCTGTTGGTGACACATGATCTTTGCCATGCTTTTTGTAGCTATCTTCTTGTCTTCTTGTTTGGCCTTCATTTTCTGTGCCCTACTGTACTGATATATTCTTATCTTGTCTTCTAAAATATATTGTTCCCACATCCTCCATTGTTTTGGTCTCTGTGTGATCTCTGTCTCCCCCACACTAAGGAAAAGACTGTCCTCAGTCAAATTGAAATAGGTAAAGTTTGTTCATTCTATTCAGTTTTATAGCATCCCCATAGTCCCCCTCAACTCATGTATTTGTTCCTGATTCAGTTCATGCATACTTTGTCATTTCCAGCTATGTTTTCTGTCATTGTATTCTGTAGTTTTATTTATTTTGTTCTAAACTGTTTTCTCATGACAGTTATCCTTTTTCAGGGATTCAGTGGTTTTGCTATATATCTTGCAGCCTTCCTTTTCTTCTTCCTTCACTTTGGTCTTATTTCTCTGCAACTTTCTTCACTATCTCTTCTTCCTTATCTCCTAGCTAGCACTATTGCTATGTCACGCAGCATTATCAATCAGACTATTGCTGCTCTTGTTGAGAAGAACAAAGCCATTGCTTTTACTAGTTCCTTTTCTCAGAACATTGCTGAGTCAGTCCTCAAGTCTGCTGGCTTTGCTGTGGTATGTGTTATTTTTCTTATTGCATGCTGTCTCATTTACTTATATATTCTATCAGGGTAAACTGATTTCTTTCACAGAGAAAGAACCTCATCTCCTCTTTGAAAAAGAGGTTACCAAGCCAATTTTCAAGCTATGCTAGGCTTTTGAGGCCCACTAGTCAAAGTATGACCAAGCAAAGCTTGGTTTGGCTGGGTACAATTTTCCCCCTTGTTATTTCATTATCCAGAAATGCAGTCTTCACATTATTGGTTTACAGAAGGAGAAGGCTTGTCTGGAGCTTGTTGCAGTTGTGTACATGTTTCTTTTTCTGTTTATTTCTGTTTTTCTGTGTCTATTTAATTCTGTTGTTACTATAGGCTCCTGTTCAGCATCCTCATGCTCTGCCCAAGTCCAAGGCCACTATCAGGACTGACAACTCCAGTGTAGAGGACTGTATGTCCATCCTTGTTTTGTCTCTCCCCCTTGCCACTGATGAGGTGTGTTCTTTACTGTTCTAATATTCCAGTGAATAAGTTTCTGAAAGACCTCGTGGCTTGGTTTGGGCAGATGCAAGTTGATGACCCACCTGTACCCCCCCCCCCACTGTTTCTGCCAAGGTCACAAAACCTTCCATCTGTCTTAAATGTTGTAATTCTCTGCCACTGTCTGTAAGTATTTCATTTCTTTGTTCTATGCCTGGTTATCTAACACCATGAAGGTTGAGTGTCAGGCTATCTTTTGTGGCACCAAGACTGCTAGCCTCAATTTTGACTCACTAGCTGATATGGGTTCCCATAGCCCTGCCTACCAGAAAGCTGCTCAGCTTTCCAACAAAAGGCCTCACCTGGACCACCCATCATTCACCAATTCTGATCATACAGCTACTGGTATGCATGTGTATTCATATTCTTGCTTTGGGCCCTAATTATGAAATTCCTTTCTAGGTCTTCAAGTGATGGTCAATAACCCCAAGTCATCCAAGACTATGACCAAAGCTTGTGAAGCAGTCACTAGCCTTTGCACTGACACTACTGAGAACTCCCTTTGTGACTCACTTATAGATGTCACCAGAAACATTGTTTTGGTTACTCATAAATTACAATACCTCTTATAGTATTGTGATCTTTTAGTTATTGAGCAAGAATGCCTCAATAGGCTTCTTGAGTGTCACACTCAGTCTCTCCCTAGTAGTTCCAGTCCTGGTTCAATCTTGTATATCCTCTGTTTCTTAGTACTTTGTTTTTCTAGCTAGTGGTGGCCAACTCACATGTAGCTCATATCATGTCCTTCCTTATTAGATATCCTTCTTTTGGTTAGTTAAATGGATATTCTTCTTGTACTTGCTCCACCTTATGCTAATTTCCCCATTTGAGTCCAACAACTCCCCCTCACTCATATGATCCTGAGACCTTCCTTCTTGCTCAGTTAAATCATTATCTCCAAAACCTAAGTCCATGGTTTTGGTATCCAATTTACTATTATTCTTCAGTTGCTCTAAACCCTTCTTCAACAGGTCTATTAGATTGTGTATATTACTAGGTAGTTCAATTTTCTTCCTTGCATGGTATGGAATCACTTGAAATGCTGCTACTTTATTTTGTAGTACTGAGCTGTCCATTTCTGCAATGGTGTAGGACCCTCCTTTTGATCAGGCTATCACCACCATAGGTCCCAGGTATTTTACCTTCATTTTCTTCATTGTGGAGGACTCTATTGCCATATTTCTAATTAATATGAGATCCCCTGCTTCAAAACTATAGTCTTTAATTTTTCCTTTATTGGTTTCTTCAAGCCTCCATACTCTTGCAATCTTTTCTTTAGAGATGCACTTCTGGAGGTCTTCTACGTTTTGTGTATGCTTAGCTAGAGCTAGTGCTCAGTAGCATACTACTTCCACTGTGGTTAAAATTTGATCTGGTAATTTCACCAGCCAGGTTGCTTCTAACAAGTCCAACAGCAGGACTGGGTGTGCTCCCATGATAATAAAAAATGGTGAGCATCCTTGTCTTTTTTGCACTGTGATCCTGTCTGCCCACATGGCATGGTGGAAATAATAGAACCACTTCCCTGGCTCTCTGTTTGTTGCTTTAATTAGCATTTGTTGTATGTCCCAATGTGGCTGTTCTATAATGCCATTGGCACATGAGTTGTATGGCAAAATTGTAATTCCTTGGATCCCATATTTCTTAGCTAGCCATGCTACCACATTCTTAAATGATGTTCCATTATCTATAACTATCTTTACTAAACACCCCCACTGGCATATAACATCTTCAAAGAGCCACTGCCCAATGCTTCTTGCATCTTCTTTCCTTAGCAGCCTACCTTCCATCCAGGAGGACACAGTTCACTGCCCATGTACAATATAACCAAATCTGTTTGATGGCAGGCTCATGTGTGTGGTGTCAGCATGCAATTCCTGAAAAATGGAAGGCATATATGTCACCATAGGTGGTATTTCTACTAATAGTTTTTGTCTTTCTTGACAAATGTGGCACATCTTTATGTACCAATTAATATCTTGCTCCATCTCTGGCCACCAAAAACACAATGATATTAACTGGTTAGTTGTGTAAAATCCATGATGGCCCAAGCAGTTGTGCCCTGCTCTCATCATGTAATTTCTGAATTTCTTTTCTATAAATAATTGATGTGTCACATTTATCCTTTTTTTTAAAGAGTCTCCCTTCTGAATCCAGGAAGAAGTGACTCAAATTTTGTGCAAAGTTTGCATACTCTTTATCTGTCATACCTGCTGGCCTGAAGCTTTTGTCTTCTAACCAATCTTTTATTAGTGGCATTTGATTGTCCTGCAGCCTTGTGGTCATAGTTCTGCAAATTTTGTCATATTCAGCTTCTCCTGCTTCTGGTTGGTACTTGGTTTCTTAGTCAGATATGACTGTAGTTTTGTTGACTGACAATAGGTAATGCCCTGCTTCCAATGAGGTTTCTAGATTATTTATTATCTCTTTTTGGAGTTTTGACTCTGCTGCTGTGGACTCTACTGCTTTCCATAGATCATCATCAATGTCCAAGATGTCTCTAGCTAGTCTCTGCACATATCTGCCCCTGGTGTCTATCTGATCCTTAAAATCCTCAAATTCTAAAGTGTCCAATTCTTCAGGTGATGCTTTGACCAATTCTATTTCTCTCTCATCATCTTCTGAATTATCAGTGAATTCTTTCCTTGGTAGATCCAAAGGTGACAGGTTTCTTTGAGATAACCCATCCAGGCTGAACATCTTTCTTGTCCTGTGTACTAAAGTAAATTGAAAATTTGTCTGAATGAAGTCAATCCAATGATTAATGGTGGTGTTGAGCATCATGCCCAGATTGTTTAACATCCCAAACAAATACTTCACATCTGTTTCAATTACTAAGTTCCTACAGCCTTTAGCAGGTATATCTCCTCTTCCAGTGCAATTCTCAACCTACAAGTTCTCTCTTGGGTTGAGAGTACCTCTTCTGGCACTCATCAAATTGTAGTGCATCAAATTTTACATAGTGAATAATGGAGAGGTCTCTTTCATCCCTTTGGTAGATGTACCAGCCCACTCCTTTCCATGAAGAATCCACAGCTAGCTTGATCAGTTGCTCACTGGGATAAATTGGACTTTGTATTTTAAGGAATTTCTTAATTGCCTCTTTCAGGTTGTCCATTGCTTTCTGTTGTGTAGGACTTCATTCAAACTTTTCATCTTTCTTTAATAGGTTGTACAGTGGTGCTGCATAAAATATGAAATTCTGGACATTATTCCTAGCTTTGTCAAGACTCATTCCCAAAGGTGAATAGGAACTTGAGGATGTCAGTTACAATAGCACTACATCAGAAAATGTTGGAAGTAATGTCAGAAGGAGTTCCAACTGTAACACTACAGATAAGAACTGTTGGCTTCAGCTTATGTGCTGCGCCCTTCCAGTTCTTGTGGGTTTTAACTTAAACATGGTCCACACATCAGAAGAAAGTACTGCAGGTTGGAAAGTTGTTGGAGACAACTTGGGGTTTTTGACAACTAGAGACTAAGTCTAATGTCGAGAGTGAGATAAGACTAGTCAACATAAGTCAACTAGAAGGGAAGTCAGAAAGGAGTTGGAGGTTGGGAAGTGAAGAGACTTAGAACTTAGTTGGAAGACTGGGTGGATCTTAGTCAATATTTGAATTGGAGTCTAGGGTACAGAACTGAACTACTTAAATACTAGTATCACTAATTGTAATAATAAAAGCAGAAGTAGCAACACTATGGAGTGTCAAGACTCATTCCCAAAGGTGAATAGGAACTAGAGGACGTAGGTTATGATAGTGCCACGTCAGAAAATGTCAGAAGTAACATCAGAAAGAGTTCCGACTGTAACGCTACAGATAAGAACTGTTGGCTTCAGCTTATGTGCTGCACCCTTCCAGTTCTCATGGGTTCTAACTTAAACGTGGTC